>JALBCR010002095.1:0-167271 GCA_030710515.1 Abscondita cerata
CATAAAGTAGCACAAACTTCTTACGAAATATTAATTACAATAAAGTTTTAGATTATTTAAATTTTCCTTTCAGTTGATCTTCGGTATAAATAGTATTAAGTTCCGTTTCCTTCTAATTGAATCTTGTAAAGCGTTTTAATTACCCTTGAGATATAAATTAGGGACATTTCAAATTGCGTTTGACGTACCTAATCAACTTTTTGATGTTCTGTATTTTCGTAAAATTAGATTTCTTGTTTAGATCATATTAAGATTGGTTTTGAAAACAAACGGAAATATTGACAAGATCCCGAAGGAGATTCGGTTTGCATGAATTTATTTCTTTATCGAATTATTTGTTGTTATTAATTTATTTTACACGGTGTAGTTTCTTCTTAACTGAATGAACGTGATCAAATTCATACATAATAATTTATTATATAAAAAATTGAAAAATATTTTTATTGATTTTGCTTGATAATAAGTAACCGCAATCTTTTAAACAAATCTACGGTATCTACAATTTATATTTGATTTTCGAAGAATTTTCTTTAAAAACATTCATTTTCTTTTCCACGTGCATTCACTTGTATAAACCATACTCAAATATAAACTACTTAGATGGAATTGAAAAACGTTAAAAGCATCTTCGCTGTAGAATTTGTCGCTGAGAATTTTTTCAATTTTATATTTTTCAATAAAATTTTCCTTTTTGTTAGGAATAATACAAATAATCAACCGAAAACTTATTTTGTATTTTAATAAAATTTTACCAAATATTTTTGTTGAGCACGTGTCAATTATTCGTAGATAAAATTCTGTTTACTACAAATTTTTGTCATCATGTTCAACCACTTCGTAAATATTTGTATTGTGACAATTTATCGATAAGTGTTTTTAGATTGATAAAAATTGAAATTAAATTAGCCGACGACGTGACGTAGCAAATCATAATACCTACGGTAAAAACAGAAACTTTTCTAAATAACTTCTCAAATTTAAAATTTTGATTCACCTTCCTTAAAGTTAATGATTTCAATATAAAATTAATAAAATGTCAATTCAAATAGTTTTACAACGGTTTCAACCTTAAAATAAATACAAAGTCATCTTCGCCCAAAAACTTATCATTATTGACAGCAAAAATAAGTTTTTTTTTAAATTGTTATTATGAATGTAATTTTTTTAAAGAAAGAAATTGTAATAACTTAAGATTAATCCCTTTTCATACAGATTACACGTCGTACTCTACTTGGACATTGGTCCGGACGCCACACGGGTATGTCATTGCAGTGTTAATATTTTTGGGACGCTACTCGGTATCACCGGGTAAATATCACTTTTTTACCATTAATTAGTTTTAATATAACTTTAATTTATATATGAAGTTTTAAGAAGTTATTGTACCTTTTGCTAAAAATCCAATAAGCGAATTCGGAATTTCCATTCGTTTAGTATTAAAATAAACATTCGTTGCGGCTTCCTGGCGAATCGAATCAATACCTAATTTTTGTGTGTAGATAATCTAAAATTTATTTTCCATTCAGTTCAGTTTAAAAATTTTGAATTTACGGAACTTATTGAAAAACAAAAGTGAAAACTGCCCAAATGATATATTTTTGGGCCAAACGTTTTTGCAACAATCAAGTACTTATAGTTCATAGATTTAACAACTAGTTGGATATATTTTTTTAACCAAACCTCCATTAACAATTAAGAAACTTTATCTTCCCTATTCTAACTGTATTTATAAATCGATTTTAAAATTTTATAAACTATAAATTTCAAACAAAAAAAATGATTTGGAACACAACAAATATTTTTTCTGCATTAAACTTGAAGTTTAAGTACTCAAAGATGGCACTAAAGTCGATTTTTAATGCCTAGGATTTAACTTTCAGAATTTAAAAATTTTGATGACTAGGCGTTAAAGTTTTTAATGATGATTATACGGTATGCAACCAACATAACAGGCCAATACCTTTAACATAATCTGTAGAACTCAAAATTAAAGCTTAATCTAACATTAATAAGAACTAACTAATAAAGAAACTGAGATATTAAAATACCTGAACTGAGTTTCACTAACTAAAGTGTACTTTTTTAAATATCCTGCCGAATAATGTCAATTTCATTTCCGTTTTGGCTGTCGATCAGACTGTCGATGTCAGATTGTTTATTCCGGTTTTTCCTTATTATCCTAACGTAAACTTTAACATCAAAAAGTCGTGAAAATTAGTTGGTAAGTATATTATCAATATATCAACCTAAATAGTTGTAAGTATCAAATTTCCCATTTTAGGATTACTACCATGCAAGATGGCGATAATTTTCTAGAATGTACTCCACCTGAAATTGCTGCTGTGGCTAATAATGTGGTGGCCAATTTGTTACCAAACAAATCTGTTAAACTGTATGAAAAACAGTATCAAAAGTTCATGCAATGGGCAAACACCAACAACGTAGTCAAATATACGGAGAACTTTTTTGTAGCGTACTTTTCAGAAAAAGCTAAAACCTTTATAACTAAAGGTAACTTTTCCAAGTTATACTTAACTAAGTATTAATGAAGTGCTTTTTTCTGTAGGTTTCTTTGATTATTGGTGTGGCAGGCCCCTGCCGTATAGATGAACTAAGAAAAATGACTATTGATGATGTGTAAGATAAGGATAACGTACTGCTCATCATAATCCCCGATTCCAAAACTTGTAAAAGAAGAACTTTTACAGTCACCAATGAAATGAACGAAAATATAAATGCCAATGATTTGTATAGGTAATATCTCTCTTTAAGACCAGGTCATACTCCACATAAATCACTTTTTGTATTTTATCGGTAGGACGATGTTCCACACAACCAGTAGGAATTCACACATTGGAAAAAATACCAAATCTGATAGCAAGTTATTTAAAATTACATAACCCAACTTCTTACAAGTACCCTCCACCATCTGTTAATAATCGTTAAAAATTCTTTTAGTATCTTTATCTGTTACAGCAGCAATAGTTTTTTTATTAAATATTTGAAATGCTAGATTAACATTTTGCCGGTCCAAGTTATTAGGATAACAAACTTTGTATGAAAGACCAGAAGTTTTTTTGACAATAAGAAATTTTTCTGATTCATACAAATTAATTAAGTTTTGAAATAAACCACGTTTTAAATTCTCATCATTTGAATATGAAGAAAAAGAAAGATAATTGTTTTCTCATTCAGCCAATTGTTACGTTAATTTTTAGTAAATGAACTATATCACACGGCACGTAAATTATTTCACTTTTGTTATATTAGGATTTAAAACAGATGGGGTCAATTTTTCGTTAGAGTTTTTTGTTATTGACTGCAGTAATGCATATCTTTTATTAATATGTTATGACTTGTGGAGCGCACACCTACTCTCGATTCATTTTACAAATTCCATGTACTCTGAATTCATATTGATTAGTCAACTGCTGAGGCAAATTATTGTTCATGATTGTCTGCTCTTGAGGAGCTTATTCATTTTTGTAAGTTAACGCATGCGTAGCATGCTGGCTTTGTCTATAACTATAAAACCTGATTTTTGAAATAATTCTAAAACTTTAAAAGTAGTACAGTAACCTAAATTATATTTTTTGACAAAGAACGACGTTACTATCTTTTTGTTTTTACTCAATACAGATTTAAAGTAAAGTCAATTAACAAAATTTAAATAAAAGTTTGTAAACATTCATAATTCAACGATCGACGCTATATTATGGCTTACTAATCTGAAGAACCTCTGAAGATAATGTATTCTTTGTCCTAATTATCTGTTTTTCCATTATTTTGTTTGCTATTTCTTTAACCTACTTTTTTTCGACATTGTCGTAACTGGCGCTTGGACCAGTTCATTATATGTCGTCATGCAATGGCTGTGCTGTTATATTGCAGGATGTAAATCAAATAATGTTATCACTTTTGAAAAAGCATTAAATAAAATTGCGATACGTTAAAATATAAAAAAAATATGCATTAAGACTTAGCTACAAAAGAAAAATTTTTTTTGTCTGTACCTTGAAGAAAATTCTTTGCCAAGACGACCCAACCCACAATTGCACACGGTTTCGTCACCACACTATACAGGTTTATACCTAATCTTCTGGGTCACCATACATAACACGTATATCACAATACAATATAGAAAATGTACCATACGAATAAATAAATAAACTTATGTACGTCGATACATCAAGTCTATCCGAATAGCTTTCTACCAATTTCCTATGAAAATCGTTTGTATAAAACTAGTCCCTCTGCGATGACTCAGCCAAAACGTGTATATTGTAGTGGCACATATTGTGGAGGATTGTTAATCAACAAAGTTTAAAGGAAGGTTTGTAAATATTTATAATTTAACGGACGAAGGTATATTATGGCTTACTAATCTGAAGAACATCTACAGCAATATTTTGTATTCTCTGTTCTGATTATCTGTTTTTTCATTACTTTTTTGGCTATTTCTTTGACATACTATTTTTTTCGTCATTGTCGTGGCAAGCGCTTGGACGGGTCTATCATATTTAGTCATAGAATGCCTGTGCTGTTATATTTAATGTTCTTATTTACATTCTATAATGTTTACACACTTAATTAGTATTATTACATATGAATACTAAGATGGGTAAGATTTGGCATGTTTATGTTTTAGTGGTTTTCCTAAACCTTGAAGCAAATTCTTTGCCAAGACGACCTAACCCACAATTGCACACGGTTTCGTCACCACTCTATACAGGTTTATACCTAATTTTCTGGGTCACCATACATAACACTTATATCACAATACAATAATGAAAATGTACCATATGAATAAATAAATAAACTTATGTACGTCGATACATCAAGTCTATCCGAATAGCTTTCTACCAATTTCCTATGAAGATCGTTTGTATAAAACTTGAGTCCCTAGTTCCTCTGTGATGACTCAGCCAAAACATGTATATTGTAGTAGAACATATTGTGGAGGATTGTTAATCAACAAAGTTTAAAGGAAGGTTTGTAAATATTTATAATTTAACGGACGAAGGTATATTATGGCTTACTAATCTGAAGAACATCTACAGCAATATTTTGTATTCTCTGTTCTGATTATCTGTTTTTTCATTTCTTTGTTGGCTATTTCTTTGACGTACTATTTTTTTTTTCGTCATTGTCGTGGCAAGCGCTTGGACGGGTCTATCATATTAAGTCATAGAATGCCTGTGCTGTTATATTTAATGTTCTTATTTACCTTCTATAATGTTTACACACTTAATTAGTATTATTACATATGAATACTAAGATGGGTAAGAGTTGGCATGTTTAGGTTTTCCTAAACCTTGAAGCAAATGCTTTACCAAGACGAACCAATCCACTATTGCACACGGTTTTGTCACCACACTATACAGGTTTATTCTGATCTTCCGAGGCACTATACATAACACTTACATCACAATACAACATTAAAATGTACCATACGAATAAATAAATAAACAGACATAAACATGAAAGCTTTAATTGTTATTACTATTTTCAGCGAATCCCACAATTTGATCCCCTGTGTATGTTATTTTAGGTATTTTATTTTGTTCTCTCAAAAATTTGTATGCAACTGGAAAAGTGAATGAAAAGTGCAACAAAATAATAAAAAAATCTGTGGAAGAGCGATGTTTCTCTGATTTAAGAAATTGCAGCTGCTCAATGAAAAATTTTAACTTACTGTTTTGGTGTTCGTTATGATGATTTGTACCATATTCTGTGATTAAATTTGCAACTGTATCAATTACTTCTGATAAGGTTTCTGCTACGTTCTTAAATTTTCAATAACCTTAATTAGATTTTGCATTTTGCTGTATGAATCACATAATCAATTTGCTCCTAATATATGTTTATACTTTTGCGTTTGTTCTGTGACTTTTTTAAACATTGCACAGAAACAGTTTTTTAATACAAGACATTCGTAAGTTGACTAGTAATTATGGAGGAAAAACTTTGTTATATATTGACGTTTCGTAAAAAAAGAGATAATTGTCGTTAATTTGCTTCCATTGCTGACATATATCACAGATGTATATATTTTACAAGAAATAATTTTAAGTTAACTGTATGTGTTTTAATCACTAAAATAAATAAATATATTAGATAAAATTGAGGTCTCGATTTAAGCGAGGACTAAAGACATGTTTTACACCTGAATGCATATTTTTATTTCGTGTGCGCATTTTAATGTGCAGAAAATACGGTTATTAATACCGAATAAGCATCATAAACCAATACCAAATGTTTGCACTATGTATAATAAGAAGCAATAAACTTGCCAGATAAAGTGAAGTTTACAATAACATAATAATTTCTTTTCTGAATTCTTTCACACCAGCTAATCATAAATTGATGATACAAACCAATCTTCACAATAACAAACACATTTAAACATTTAGCGTTTGTGCTAGATAAACTCAATAATTATTATTAATTCGAAAAAACAGCAACTGGAAATTTTTGACGAAGGATGGAAATGCGTAAGTGTAAAATATATAGATTATCAATTCAGAACCCGATCCATGTCTATTAACGAAGTAGGATAAATAATGATGATCAATATAAAGTAAAAAGCCAAGTACCAATATTGATCAACAATATATAATAGATATCTATAATCAATGTATGATAGACATTGCACAAAAATATAAAATAAACATAGATAATTCTGTTGGTTAATTAGTAAGAAAAATATTAGTTAGAGATACTAGCCACCAATATATAAATCAATAATGTGGAATAGGTTGTCCATATGAAACAAACATTGGTTGCAAATATAAAATAGTGATTGTTTCATATAAAAGTGTTTCAGTGTCAGTTCATATTTATTCAATTTCTTGGTGGTACTTTACGAAGTTTTGGAGATATTGTGTTTATAGAAAATTTCTTTTTCTTTAGAATTTGACGAGAAAATGTGTTCATGTAGAACAAATAGTTTAAATAAAATTTGCAAAAATGTAACACACAACTTTTAATAATTGGTTATTGAATGAAATGGTTATTTTATATTAAGTGCGAGAAACAATTGTTTTTTGGTTCCCGACAAAAATGTTGATAGATCGAGATCGTAAAAAAAATTAAAAAACAGATTTCTGCAACTGTTCCAAGTCTTTAAAAAAAACCTTCATTGCGGCATAGGTAGCAACGCGGTTATCAACAAACTAACAATGTAAATAAGTAAGAGATATTATAGAGTCGGTTAAGTTTAAGGAAAAGTTGCGCAATTTTGTGCTGAACAAAGTGCTATTTTATAATGATTTTTACTTTTAATTCGTTTAACAACGCTCAAAATTAAAAACATTGCGTTTGTGCATTTCCACGCGCACTTAGCATAGTTTTGCGTTCATTTTGCAATTGTAAGCTAATTTGACCTAGCATTTTGCGTTCGTCCTGTTTACAATTAGACATATCGAATTGTAATTTTTTTAATTGTTTATTGTCAAATTTAATTTTGTTTATTAGATTTTTTTTGTTACCTTGAAGGTTTTGTATGTTTTACCTACTTTGAAAGAAAACAAACTGGCGCCCATTTTAAATATTGTTGATTATGTTTATTTTAAGAAGCATCTTTGAAATAGTAAGCAAGAAAGCATAAACCACCACACAAATATTCCCACGATCCTTTTGAGTCTCTGCTGAGTTTTATCAGAATATTGGCTGAAGCAATTTAAAAATAAAAAAAACACGACATTACACATTTGGCGCTCAACATTCGGAGCTTTGTTTTGTTGCTTGCTTTACTGTTTAAACTAATTTTGTTATTTATGCAATTTTGTGTTACCTAGAATTTTCCGTATCTTGCAGCATTAACAATGGAACCTAATCAACAAAATGAACATCGTTTCGAATTGCTTATCCGCAACATTATTCCACAAAAGACTCCAGATCTTCGTCGAACACAATTACGTGGCGCATTAGCCAAAGAAACAGTTTCAAGTCCAGTTGGTTTTGTTGTACCTTTAGATTATAAAAAAAATGTTGCCGAAATTAAGGAAACTATCGATGATCTTCAAAAGTTAAAATTCCTGACGAAGCCAAAGCATCACTCACTGATAATGATTGTCGTCGTATTAAATCTCAATTATTACATTTGTCTAATCGTATTAATGTATTATCTTCTTCTGATGACAAAGATAAGTCTGCTGTTTCTGGTTTTGTGTCAGACTAAATGTTATTTGAAGGAATTCTATTAGAGCGTTCCGATGCTTTATCGTCCATTGAGCCTCCCTTATCTTCTCTTACAGTGCCTTTGTTACCTTCTGTTTCTAAGCAAGTTTCGGTTTATAAATGGAATATTAGTTATTCCGGTTTAAATTCAAAAGATAGTCTTATGTCATTTCTTGAACAAGTAGAAGATTTATGTATATGTAATGAGGTTTCTAATTGGGATTAGTTAAATGCCTTAAACGCGATTTCCTACCTTTTCATTATGAATATGACTTTCGTGCAGAAATTCATAACCGCACCCAAGGTTCTCAAAAACCCGCCGGTACGATATCAAATGTTTCTACAACCACACACTAAACGCACTTACCTATAGACAAAAATCTTCACCCAGAAAGCTACGTGAATCAGCTCAACTGAGAGCTTGTTATGATGCCCGTCGTCTAAATGCAGTCACACAAAATGACTCATATCCGCTTCCTCGTACTGATGCTATTATGAATCGTCTACGGGATGCCAAATATCTCAGTTCTATAGACCTTCGCAAAGCTTTTTGGCAAATTCCTCTAAAAAATCTTCGTGTGTCAAGACTGCTTTTCTGTTCCAGGAAAAGGTCTTTTTGAATTTCTAGTTATGCCTTTTGGTTTATCGAACAGTCCTCAAACCCTGCAACGGTTTATGGACCGTGTTTTGGGCCCTATTTTATTAGATCAAGTTTTTGTTTACCTTGATGATATAATTATTGCGTCCCCTACTTTTGAAAAACATCTTAGCACATTACGTTCAGTTGCTTCTTGTTTAAACCAGGCCGGGTTTACCATCAATTTTGAAAAATGCCAATTCTGTCGTTCTTCTCTTTCATTTTTAGGTTTCATTGTCGATAAAGACGGTTTACGAACGGATCCTAGTAAAGTTTCCGCTACTGTAAACTTCCCAACCCCAAGAAATACAACCGAAATAAGACGAGTATGTGGTCTTATTGGTTATTATCGTCGATTTATTAAAAATTATGCTACCTTGTCTGCTCCAATTACTTCTCTTCTTAAAGGGAAATCTAAAGGCCAAGCTATTAAGTGGTCCGACGAAGCTGAAAAATATTTTCAAAAAATTAAACGTCTTATTACCTCTACCCCTGTTCTTGCCTCTCCCGATTTTAATCGTGAGTTTTTCATTCAAACTAATGCTAGTGACGTAGCGCTAGGTGCCGTATTATTTCAACAAATGGACGATGGTCTCAAACACCCTATATCGTTTTCTAGTCGCACTTTAACGACAGTTGAACAAAAGTATTCAGCTACTGAGCGAGAACTGCTTGGTGTTATTTTTGGAATAGAACACTTTGGTGGCTATGTGGAAGGCACAAATTTTACAGTCATTACTGATTGTGCTGCGTTGAAGTGGTTAAATAAGTTAAGAGAACCAACAGGTCGCCTATCAAGATAGAGTCTTCGCTTATCTCAATTTACCTTTAATGTCTTACATCTCCCAGGTAAACATAACATTGTGCCTGACGTGTTATCACGTGCCCTATCTTTAATAGGTTTGTCTACTTTTCTCCTGATAAATGGTATCTTGACATGATTAACAAAGTTTCGTTAAACTCGGATCAGTATCCATTCTTTAAAGTTGATGGTCAATTTTTATACAAATATCTACCTTCTCCGTCCGTTACCTTTAGAATCAAACTTACCCGAGTGGAAATTAGTTGTTCCTTTCCCAAATCCCTCTTCCCTCTTCACATTTAAGTGTTTCTAAGACTATGGCTAAAATAACTGACCTGTATTATTGGCCAAAGTTGAGAAAGTCAGTTAGTTCTTACGTTAAAGGTTGCAAAATTTGTGCAGCTTATAAAAGTGAAAACACTTTACGGCCAGGTTTTATGGGTAAAGAAAAAAATATATGTTTTCCCTTCCAATTAGTAAGTATGGATTTAATGGGCCCTCTTCCCAGAAGTAAAAAAGGAAACAAGTATTTGTTTGTCGTGACAGATTGGTTCACGAAATTTGTAATGGTTCAGCCTTTTCGAGTGGCTACAACAAAACCAATCATTAAGTTCTTGCGTGACCAGGTCTTCTCCATCTTTGGTGTTCCTCAATTAGTTACGTTCGACAATGGATCTCAGTTTGTTTCCAACGAATTTAAAAATTTTCTAGTTGCACTTAAGGTCCAAAAGACTTGGCTTAATGATAAATATCATCCTCAACCGTGTTTTGGGTACAGCCATATCTAGTTACATTAAAGGCAATCATAGCGAGTGGAATTGTCATAAAATTACTCAAGTTTCACCGTCGTTTTTAATGTTCGGCAGACATGTGCCAACCTCTGGTGACTTTTATGGTCCTGTTTCATGTACTGATAATGTTTATATAGCTAATAGGTTATTCTGGTCAAAAGAATTATCACATCTTCCTGAACTATACGAAGACGTAAAGAAACGACTTCACAAAGCTTACGAAACAAATTCTAAACAATATAATTTACGTAAACGTCATGTAATGTATTCTTTAGGTGATATAGTCTGGAAGAGAAACTTCACTCTGTCGGATGCCTCCAATAACTACGCTAAAAAACTAGCTCCGAAATACGTTTCTTGCAAAATAACTCACACTTGTTTATCAATTACAAGACCTCGATGGAAATAACCTTGGGCGTTTCCATGTTAAAGACCTCAAATCAAATTATTGCGATTTTTCTGAATCTTTTCCATAGCCGTATAGAGCCGGCTTAAGAATCGTTCTATGGAAGAAATCGACTACCTCTCGTAAAAGACGACTAATCAAATGTACTCTGGTTTAGGCTAGTTTTCTGCAATAGTCTAATTCGGTTGTTTGACTCTGACCAAGCGTCAACTTTGATAAATTTCATCATCTACCTTATTTTGGGATCTTACATCTACATTTTCCGGAATTGACAATTACCTTTTATATCGTTTTGATCTTTGCTGGATACGGATATAACATAGATTTAATACTTTTACATTTTGAGTTTGGGTTGAGTTTTGTTCAGTTATCTTGTATCTTTGATGTGAAGCACACATCTCCATTTTTTTGTGTTTTGGGCGTGTGTAACGTGTCGTTTTCACGTTCCCTGATTTTAAACAAAAAAAAAACGATTAAAAAATTTGAGGTTTCCATAACAATAAGGGCTGTCATCGGTTGAGTTTTGAGAAAAGAATCTAATAACTGAATTTTTTAAAAGGAAAATGTTTGAAATTAAAACTACAGGTTCTCGTTGCGGTATCGTTCCTTTTGTCGCCCAGATTAGTTGTTGTGGCTGAAGTGCAAGTAATCTAGTGAAGGCATCGCACTCCAAAATTTATGAAGAATTATTTAAAAATCAAAACCTGCTGGATTTGATTACGTTTCATTGCATTAATGCAAGGATAATAAAGTAAGTGCCTTGTTAAAATTTTTCCGGACAATTATTGTATTGAAGTTCATTTTGACGTTTTATGATTTGTATCAATTATGTTAATAATTAGAGAACTTTATTACCGCTCATGCTGTTCAATTAATTTTTCTTGTAGTCAGTATCTTTTGCAGTAGTAGGTTACCGTTTGTGTTAATGATTTTTATGAAAATCATTTGAAACAAAATAAACATTTTAATAATAAATTAATTATGAATGCAGCAGCATCAATAAAATAGATTCACATGTAAAATAGGCATCACTAAAAATAAACCCTTTTAATCAAACTCATTAATATTATGTTGTATTTAATTATGTTTTTAAAAAAATCAATATGATATTTTAGGTTTAAAAAAATATTACGTAAATGAAATGTACTTGGAAATATAATTGATTTCTTATGATGAACTTTAATTTAAATATTATATGTAGAAATGGCGCACCATAGTGTATTTTCACAATCTCGCTCAGTCGTTAAAACATAATTTCACATTATTTTATTTAGTGCATATTTAACTGAATATGTATCTCACAAAAAATTATATAAATTTTGAAGTATACTGTAGATGAGATGACGAGGTTCTCAAAAAAAACTAGTTTACTATGTTAAATGATAATTAAAATTACTTTGAATCAGACATTAGTAATTACAGTTGAATACTCCAACTACAGTACACAGTAAATGTATACAATATAGATTGTGCATGTTTGTCTAATGCTGTACAATATATTAAAGTTTCTAATTCAAATTTAGGTATGTGTGTTTTAGAATAGCATACACACTAAACGATGCAACAGAAATTGCTCGCAATTTCAAGTTTCTTGCAAATAAAAACAATACTAAATGTTTGTTTTATTTAGTATTCAAACGTTATTTTACAAAAAGCTAAGCTACCTTCCACTGTTAATGTAATCGTTTATAAATATTAAAATTTAATTAATAAACACATACACTCAATCGTTTAATCAAAAACTGTTACATTAAAAATAATATTTATTTAAACGATTTTGTATGTGCTTTATGAACTTAAATTAAATAGTAATTACAAAACTTTTAGTGTAAGCTTTTATAATTTTTTAAGCTTAGAAAGTAAGAATGCACAGTTACCAACTTCAAACTTTTAAAACTAAGTTTATAAATTTGTTGAAAATGGAAACCAAATGCCAAGACATGAAAACTTGGGAAATTACTTTTAAGCATCTACATAATGGGTGACAGAATACTAAAATAATAATTTTCTTAGAACTTCGTTTTAAAGAAAATATTAATGTTGTCTTGTACTTAGCAGTTTAATAAACATTCACTAAGTTAACCAAGAGATACGTCATAAACATTTGCTTCAATTATGCATGTTCAAGAATGTCTAAACTTTAAAGAAAGAATTTAATCAAAGCTTGACTTACATATTATTAGAAATAGCTAGGGGTAAAACTAATTTTTCAAAACTACAACCTTATTGATTTTGTCTGATTCAGGTTGAGAACTAATGGAGTAGTGTTCGCTGCAGAGATAAAATATGCATAGAACAATTTAGGTTCAATTTGGTTAAGCTAAATTAAAATAAAACGTTGGCGTTCTAATTATAGTCACATCGACGTAAATTTATTTAAATTTTGGGATAATGCCATAAATATTTATAAACAAAGAGTAAGTTTAGATACCTTCTAGATTTTACCTCTAGTTTCAATTTTAACGTTGATTTCTTCTACCGGAGAGCACGCCATTTTAGTATTTAGTGTCATAAATAATGTGATTTAAAGGCTCAAATATTATACATTAAAAAATAAATTTCGTACTACAATTTTTATTTAAATGTACAGGTACAGAATTTTGTGAGCGCCTTTTAAATAAAAAATAGGAATAAAAAAAATGTTACTATTAGCAAATATTTAACTTCATTTTAACTCTGGTATACACAGTTCAAGTTAAATATTAACTTTAATATACAGCGTGTCTACTTAAGTTGTCAGCACATGGGAAACTTTTTTAATATAATTTAAAGATGTTTTTCTTCTAGTGGATGTTTCATCAAAAATATAACGGTATTACACTAACAAGAAAGCGAACGTTTCACCCAAACTTGTGAGGGCTTTATCGAATGTAATTGTAGATCATAAAACATTCGTCCGTTCCTTAATAAAATAACTCTGTGTCTTATATAATCTATTAAATTTTAATTCCAACTGACATCATCAATATAGATGATTTATTTTAAATTTCTTGACTCACAATTACTCGTTAAAGCCCTTACAAGTTTGGGCGAAACGTCGGCTTCCATGTTACAATAAAATCGTTATTTTAATACAACCTCCACCTGGAAGGAAAACACCTTTAAATAATTGCTAACTAATTGGGAAAAAAACTCTTTTTTACTATTAATTTTACAAAAAAAGTGATTCTTTATGAAAAGTTCTGTATGTTCAAAAATCTAAATTACAATTACAAATACTACATTTTTTCAGATGCATACAAGGTTTGACAAAATTATGAGTTTGGTATAGAAGTAAAGTACCTTATTTAAAAATTATCAAAAACAGTAATTATGAAAAGTTGTTCGGAATAAAAAATTATGTTTTGATATGCAATTACATTCTTCTACTTATAAAATTTTTATACAAATATTACTCAAAAATTATTATCGATCCTAACATTTATCTTTTTATTTATTACAAAAATGATAACTTTTCGGTTCTGTTTAGAAAGTATTAGGCAAATTTATGTTTAAAAATTTTATTATTGCACCATCATAGTAAAATATGTCAATGCAATGATACAACATATCCGCTTTTTCTGACAATATAATTTTATTGGAATTGTTAGTGTAGAAAATTTAATTGGATGTAATTTAATATTTGAGCATAGTTTTTAGTTTTATCAACATTTTTAATAATAAATTTTGATATTGTCAAATATAAAGGTACTTTAGAGTTAAATTCATACTTTTTGACAAACCGCGTATACGACTGTAAAAATTTAATATCTGATGATTGTATTTTAGATTCTAGAACACGCAGAACTTTTATTATAAAGAATACCTTTTTTTGTAAATTTAATAATAAAAGAGTTTCAAATATGTTGTCAACTTAAGTATATATTTCATTTTTGAACAAATTATTATTATTTCATCAATAAACAAAAATGAAATAAATTTTCACCATCTAGATATTTTAATTGTTAACATACTTGTGTGTACATATAAAAATGAACTATAAGATATTTTATTATTAAAAATTATAGTCTTTTCCAATTTTTACGTAATATACTACTTTCGACTTTTTAATAAATTAAAGTCATCTTCAGAATCTAAATTAATTTAAAAATTATATAAAAGAGTAAGTACTCTATATAAAATTACAATAATAGATCAAAATTTAAAATATTAATGATAATGATATTTGTGTGTAGAAAAGTAACACTCTCTAATTCGAAATTAAAATAATGCACGTAACAAAAATTCATCTTATTGAGAATTAAAATTATATACATAATTGAAATTCAGTTGTTCTTTGTTAACCGAATTAGAATAATGTAGATAATAGCAAATCTTTAAGAATTTTCATTTAAAAATTAAAATAATGTACAGGGTGTCCTGTTTTCGACACTTTTGCAGGGTATCTCCGTTATTATTGCAGTTCGAGTTTTGGGGTTTTCGCGAACCTGTGTCACTTTTTTGTAAAACAAACGATGGCGCAGACAGATTTATCATCGCTCTCTTCGTTTTTGAAATACAGAGTGAAGTTGAAAAGTGTGCATTTTCAGACACCCTCTGTAATTCAGGTATCTGATAAGTTATCGACTAGGTAAAAACGGAATCTTACACATTTTTTATGCAGAATCCAGTGACGTGCTTAGTTTTTTTCTAGGTGTCCCCATTTTTGAGAAAGTTACCAAAGTTAGGATTTTTTAAATGGGACACCCTGTATGTCAATTTGTATTTACATTCCACTCATTAAGAGCTTTCCAGAAATGTATAATAGTCGGCACTTTGTTCCCAATCGAAGGTTAGAATCTCCTTTTTTTTAAATAAGCCTAGAAACTAAAAGCCAAACAGATTTATTTTTATTAAACTTATAGTAAAAACCAATAACCAATAACGCGTATATATATTTATAGGTGTTGTTCAAAATGGTTGCCATTTTCCCTAATGCAAAATTGGCACTTTTGCGAAATTTTGTTCAAGGCATTTAAAATTATTATGGGGTGACCTATAAATATATACGCGTTATTGGTTATTGGTTTTTACTTTAAGTTTAATAAAAATAAATCTGTTTGGCTTTTAGTTACTAGGCTTATTTAAAAAAGGAAGATTCTAACCTTCGATTGGGAACAAAGTGCCGACTATGTATACATTTCTGGAAAGCTCTTAATGAGTGGAATGTAAATACAAATTGACATACAGGGTGTCCTATTTAAAAAATCCTAACTTTGTAACTTTCTCAAAAATGGACACCTAGAAAAAACTAAGAACGTCACTGGATTTGCATAAAAAATGTGTAAGATTCCGTTTTTACCTAGTCGATAACTTATCAGATACCTGAATTACAGTGGGTGTCTGAAAATGCACACTTTCAACTTCACTCTGTATTTCAAAAACGAAGAGGGCCATAATAAATCTGTCTGCGCTATCGTTTGTTTTACAAAAAAGTGACACAGGTTCGCAGAAAACCCAAAACTCGAACTGCTAATAACGGAGATACCCCTGCAAAAGTGTCGAAAACAGGACACCCTGTACATAACTAATACGTATAGAGTGAGCCGGCCATATAGTCACTTTTCTAATAATAAATTTGTTTCTAATAGTGTACAATAAACAGTTTCGAAATATGGCCCGGAGTCTATTCTTATTGGTTCACCCTGTACAAAAATGAAAGATACTTACTAGAGTTAAAATTTAATGTTTAAAGGACAACTAGGTACTAATGGTAATATTTTCTTTTTTCCTATTTCTCGACTATTTCTATTTTGTTTCGTAAATTACAATAATAAAACGGACTTTTTAACATAAAATTGATTTGAAAGAAACATACAATACTCTGTAAACAGAGCGTCAACAACATTCTGTATTATGAAATTTATTTTTTATTGTATAATTTTTGAGCATTAGAAATTTTAATAATTTTGATGTAACTAATTTTATTTAGGACATATGAGATTATGACAATATATTTTTTTTGTAAAGAATTTTATTAATGAAATTAGCAACAAATTATAGTTAACCATAACTAAGCATATAATATTTAGTTTTTTTTATATTTTTTCATTACATATACAGATTATTTAATATATTACATTTTGATAACATTAATTATTATTATTATTGGAATACAAACTTTTTCTGTAAGCACTTAATTATAATTAATTTTATTGTAGGCATAGTTAAACAAATATTATATCCTTAAACAGTATCTTGCAAAATCCAAATTATTATTTCGTTATTAACATTATTTGCAGTAGACTGACAAGCTTTATGCCATCCAATAATTTTGTAATTTCAAATTTAACGTAATTATTCTTGTAAATTAGTTCTAGCTTATACCCTCAAAGTATTGATTGTAATAAATCTGCAGTGGCAGTTCATACACTAAATTGTTTTGAATTTAATATTAATCCCAGTTTATGACAATGATTTAGTGCAATTAATTTGTCTTACAAGCTTTCTAATTTGTAACAAAAAAATGTTGATAACTATTTAACTACTTGATTATTTAGTATGTATCTCAATCGATTTTAGAAGAGGAAAAAATTTCTTATTCTTGTTTTCTCAGAAAATTTCACTCTAGATGAATTGCGCTGCTTGTTTTGAAACCCCCAAAACGTAAATTGCATTTTATTTAACTCAAACGGTTATGGAGAAATAACTTTTTTTTAAATTTAAACTTTTGTCGTATTTTTAGATCGTAACTGTAATAGGCGGATTATGTTGAAAAATAGAACTGACAGCAGATGGTCATCGAGAAGCCCTAATGTCACAATAACGGACTTTAAAATAAAAAAAAATTAAAACAAATTGTGCACAGTGAGTCAATGATGAAGAACAATATTAAAATACAGGATATAAAACATACAGTCCAGACCTTATCAATCTTACATATAAGACGCAGTTTCAATAAATTTAGAGCACGCATACAATTCTGTGCAGAAAAAGAAAGGGCATTATTTGAATAACAAACTAATAGTTTAGCTTTTTGAGAATTTTATTTCATTTTCACGTTATTTGTTAAATTTATTAAATAAAAATTGAGCCCAATTTGATTATTTGTTAGCAAGAAAATTAAATTATCTCAAGAATCGTTTGAGTTAAATGAAATGTAATTTGTGTTTTGGAGGTTTAAAAACAAGCAGGACCAATCATGAAAAGTGAAATTTTCTGAGAAATAAAAAAATAAATTTTTTTCCTCTTTTAAAGTCGATTCTGGGACATACTGTATATCGAAAAAATAGTTAATGTGGAAGGTTGAATTTCATTAGTGGCGGCAAAACATTTGAAGTATATGCGTTTAATAAAGTGAACAGAAAAGCGATTTCCATTATGGAAGATTGTAGGTAGGTCACTTACAGTGAAAGTACTGATTTGTAATTCACAATAAATGTAGATACATTACAAGAGAACAAATATTGTTTCTACCTTTTCACAGAAACTAAAAATGTAAAAAAGCCATTTTTTTAGTTCACGTCCCATTTTATTTAGTTTTTGTGAAAGAATGTTAATTTAAAGTTATTGCCACGCAAATATTTTTGTTTTCCACAAGATTACGATAAATTGATCTCTAAACAACATGTGTAGGTAAGTCGAGTTCATATTTCTATTTCATTCTAAAAATATGGTATGCTAATGTAATAGTAGATTACATCATTAAGAGTAGAAGTAGGTCTTTTTGTGGTGAGCCCAGATGATTGACGGACGAGACGCTAGTCGAGGCCCGCAACTGGGCGATGTAAATACTGATAAAAAATCGTGATTTTAAATTCTATAAATGCTTTCAATGAACGTATATTTTGACTTGGTCGAGCCGATCATGGATATTTCAAAACCTAGGATTTGAAGTATACTACGACTAGGAAATAACAGTTACTTCAACGGTTTCGATAGAGATACACAAAGTCAACATTTTCGACCGTTTGAAGATAAAAAATGTTTTAACGTAAATACATCAAAGTCTATTTTGAATGCGTAATTTGTTTTCATCAACAACATTAATGCAAATAATAAAAATTTAAAATAATTTAAAGAACTACAATAAAATTACATTTCAATTATCTTGTTTGATAAAAATAAAACAAAAAAAAATTACCACACCTACGGAACACCCTATATTTTATTCCTAGTAATTATCATGACTGTGTTATCAGCAGTCAACGCCATAATATAGTTTCATATTCGAATCGTGTTTGTTTCCAACGATTACTGAGATTTTCATAGCTAAAGAAATGTGATTCTAATATCGACAAAGTGTACAAGTAAATTAAATCAACTTTATTTCATTTTTTTAAGTGGTAGATGGATGGCAAAAAATGGAGCATACAGCAATAATGCCATCTATGGTTCTAATGTTCTGAAGTTGGTCTCCAACGATTAAGTATCATGATTTTCTTAGTTAAAATAAACGATGATTGTAATTTTAAATAACTGCATTACTTGTTTATCATCCATACTTTCAACATATTTTGATTCAATTTTTCTAATGAAATAGTAGATTATTAGCAAAAAATTGAGATAAATTGAATGATTACTACTAACGTCACCTAGGGTTTAATATCTGAATTGGTATTAACGTTATAGAATTTGTTTCTAACTATTACCATAATTTTCTTGAATAGAGAACACGATGATTACAATTTTAAAAAGTGTATTACTTGACAGCTGTCCGGAGTTGGTGTAATTTCTGAAGCATTCTTTATGTATATAACATTTCCGATATATACTAAATCCTTTATTCCAAAGAAAAATTTAATAAATAAACTCTGCAGTTACGATGATTATAGAATCATAATACAATTTTTATAAATACAGTTTTTGCCTGTATTTTGCCATATAAATGCAGGTTACCAAACCCACCTTTTTTTAATAAAAATTAAAATACTAATTTTGTCAACTCTTTCCTGGAGTGTTGTTACATCTTTAAATTGGTAATTTAAGAAATTGTACAAAGTAAAATTGAAAATCAAATAAGCAATTATTTTGTTTTTTTTTTGATAAATTAAAACACTTTATTACTTTCCTGGTATACAAATAGTTAAGTAATACAATAGTATATCATTGGGACTTGAACTTATTCCTAATAGTTACGAAACTCTGTAAAAAGTAGACCTTAACATATTATTGGTATTGAGGAGGTGTTACGGTTTTATTTCCCGTATTTAGGACGTATGTCGTGAACCGTCTTAGAACGTGTGTCGGAAGTAGTATGGTGCGACGAAAAATCGTACTTGGCGCGCATGTTGCTAATTTTCTATTGGTGGAAATTAAATTCGACTGAATTTTCGAGACGGACAGCGGACATTTTCCTTTCTCGTTTGATACACGTGAGTATTTTAGCATTTTCTCTGAAGTGAAATTCTCACCAAAACTATTTAATGTGGGTTTCACAATTTCCAATACAAATTGGCGTTTACGTTTAATCTGGCTACATTCACCGTGAGTATTTGGGTTTCTTTCCTATTTGTTTTAATTCTGATTTCTACATATGCTTTTAGCACATTGTGTTCAGCATTATGTGCTCGTTGTGTACAATACTGGGATAACTCTCAAGGGTGCTAGAGTAGCTAATTAAGAAACTTCCCTATACATGAAAGACAACACCACGATTTCGCATTAATCAAGCCGCAGACCAACGGTGAATACCTCTACAGAGGTTGGCTATGTTGCATACTTCCAGCGAGGGAGTCACTTGTGTGCTGTTCTTCTCCGCACACCACCCTTAAGAGGAATTCCTGGGTCTATCTACCTTCCCGAACTGTCGATACCGTCGCTAGCAGAATACCTTCATTCCCGGAACTACACTCGACGTTTACAGCTAAGTTTTAGTATTTAAACCCTCTCATAAATAATAATGCGTATGAAGCTCGAGTACAGATGACATAAAACGGCTCGATAGTTAATATTTAAGTAACTTTTATTCGGTGTACTCTCTTCAACCGGAAGTTTGTTTAAATCAGCTCAATACGGGCTGGGGCGCTTAATTTAGAGCGGTTGTCGCGGACACAAAAGCCTTTTGGGTTTGCGGGAGGTACTTACCTTTTGTTTTGTTGTTTAGATTTAGTGTAACTCGCCGTGTGTAAATGATATGTGTACGCAGAGCCTTAATAGCAGCCACTTCTTAATTTGAATGATAACTCTTAACTCAAGCGTTTAACTAAAGCTTACCTGAAATTCGACATCTTAACTAAAAGCCTGATTTATTGTAAGCGAGGCTGCTGCTAACGCACGTAACTATATGCGACAGTCTCTCTATTTCTGTCATATTCTCATAATATTTTAAGATTTGTTTGTTATACTGTATTGTTTGTCTCTCTGGTTTGTGTTCGATTTGGCATATTAGATTTTAAGTAAAACCTGTTGATCTCCTGTTGGTCGGTTTTATTTCTTTCTTTATCCAGCAGGTGGCGCCTTGTTAGACCAGCAGTCAAATTTCTTATAGTTATTCAGGAATCCACGCAACTCCCCGACGAAGCCGGACGCTGCTGCTCTAACTACTATAAATATTTTTATCCTCCACTAATTTAGTGCGCTACATCGAGCCAAATTCCCTTTATTTTTCTTTCTAGGTTGTACCGCTAGAGCCGCCGCTTCTTTTTGTTATTCTGTAAACTACAACCGTTACAGGAGTCATACTTATTTGACACACATAAATGAATTTTATAATCAGTGTGATGTTGAGATTTAATTTGATGACAATGCAATAATTGTGTAATTAGAACTTAAATGATATATAACCTAAAAATCGTTGATTGCTAAGAATAGTCTATAAATTGTTCATAAACTTTCCGCCCTTGAAACTTTTGCTTGTTTACTGAAGGTGTCGCTACCAACAACAATTATCACATTGGAACACACAAGTATGTTGAACATCCATTCACGTAATGTATATAGTATCAAAAGTTTTGTATTTTAAACTATCATCAATATGTTTTACATTATTGTCTTGACTTAGTATAATTGAATTTTAAATAGCATTTAAAATTCAAATATTTAATAATTCCGTTTAACGATACTTTGCGATAAATACTTAATAGAACGAATATGTGATACAGCAACAAGAATGTTTTTCAAATTTTGAGTAAATGTCCGCCGGTGAATTTAAATACAATTAACAATTCCACGCTTTATTCATTGAATAATAAACACCTGACTCCATTTTTTTTAAAATGATACAATAACTTCCAACTTGTGCATGAAAAAATTATTACATAAGACAAGCACCGCCAAACTAGTAAATTTCAACTAACTTTCAAAACTGTACGTTTAAATTTTAATTCATAACCCCAAACATTGTCATAACTGCCCAACAACCCTAACTCTGAAACTTAATACATTGTAACTACTCTAAACAAATATAACTTTGCAAGGGCTTATCACAACTCCCCAACTATTTTCACAACTCCCAACTCACTTTTGCTTTTCATAACCCCCAACTTTGTCACAACTCCCAACTCTGAGTTTCAATCCCAATATCACACCAAACTTCGTTATAACGCCCAATTTTGTTCAACTTTGAGTTTTATCATAACGCCATTTTGATCACAATTACCAACACGTACCTCTTAGCATTACCTGTCGGTCGACTTCGCTTAGATTCGGTATTTTAATTTTTATGACAATGGTCAACTTATGCTATAAATATGCATTCGTTTCAAAGTACAGTAAACACCAGATAATCCCGATCCTGATTACGAAATGCCCTCCGAAACGAGGGAAATTTTAGATCCATCGTTTTAACTAAAACAGGTCTAGACTTCGTATTATCAGAAAATTATTCGAGTAGTTCTTGAAATTAATAAAAATCTGGTTCTTCTTATACAAATGGAGAAAAAGTTATTCTTACATTCCCAAAAAATTAATCTTGATAAAATGATAAAATTACCAGGTACAAAATTTTTAAGACATTGGCCAAAATATAGTGAAAATAAAGAGATGGCGATTTGGAGGGAAAGTAAAATAAGTTCAAATTGTAGTGGGAAGCAAAATGTTTATTTAAATTGTTAATAAGTAGTCAAATATTATGCACATTTGTATATTATTGATATTCCCAGATAAAAACTAAATGTTATTATAATATACACATCAGTAATTGTGAGATAATTTATTAATTAATCTAACAATTGCTGACATGTTTATTATTGTTATTTTAATTTTTATCTGGAAATATCAATAATCTACAAGTGTGCATAATTTGTATCCACTTAATAACAATTTCAATAAACAGTTTGCTCTCCATTAAAGTTTGAACGCATTTTACTCTCCCTCTAAATCGACATTTATTTTACCTGTATTCCAGCCAATCTTTTAAAAATTGTGTACCCGATTATAATTTTTATCAAGAATATTTTTTTTGTGAAATGAAAAATAATTTTCTTCTCCATTTGTATAAACAATTTTAGGACACACACTATATGCCATTTTAAAAATTAAACCAACATAATAATACACTAAAAAATCTGCATATTCTTTTCGCATTGACATACGCATTAGAATACAAACAAACAAAATTTAATTACACTTTCCATTAAATGTTTAAACATTTTAAGAAAAAATACGATAATTTGTTTTCCCACTAACTAACCGATTATTTTAATGGAACCATTATTTTTGTGCTCGTATTACTATTGTAATAATTCGATGAATGAAATAATTTTTTGTATGAATGTTCATTATTACTTCACATCTTATAATTAAGATGGGGAATTATGGACGGTTTCCAAACCCAAACCTTTAACACCTCTTTTTCCCTTTTTTCGACAAATTAGAGTTAGTACGGTATAATAAAAAAATCTTTTTTCACTTTTTATATCAAAATTATTAAGTTGTTTAAACGATAGCAAATTACTTTTTTTGTATCTATAGATGCCGAGTAAGAATTTGAATGGTGTGATAAACATTTTATTTAAGAATCAAATCAGTACAACGTTGACGATTGGTTAGAACCCAAAGTGTAAGAGTTGTAAGATTTGTAAGGAACCTGTTGTTCTTATAATAAACTTTTTGGGCGTCGACAATCTCTAAGACTCTAAAGGCAGCTTGTTCTATTTGTGGCTAATGAATTTATACGATTCAAGCTTATTCAACATCTAAGAAAATTACACCAAATTCTATAAAAGCAGATCAAGATGCTGTAATTGAGATTGTGGAAATCGCTATCAATTCTACACTTGTACCGAAGAAGTTTGCAAAAATAAGTTAAAGATATTTGGAGTTGGCGACGACATCACTAATGCCGATTGTATTACAGCGTCGTCAAAGAAAGATACACCCCTTAACATTGAATGATCACAGGAGTGGCTGATAAACCAGTTCAATCACTTTAAAGCATATATTTTGTTTTAGATCTTACAGGATGCTTCAGAAATATCAAATCAAAGTTGGGTTATTTCACATGAAACACATTTCTTACTATTTTTGAATTATTCCATACAAAATCAATTATGTTTTTTATATCTACTCACTTCCATTTCTGATATAAATCGATATTACGTGATTTGTAAATCTTCGGAAAAATTACAATAAATAAAAACAAACTTTGACGACTACCCCTTAGTAAAAGTTTTCGACATCCTTTATCCAATATTTACTATTATGTCATGATGTACAGGGTGTTTTTAATACTACGGCATAAAGGTACTTAAAACCTAAATAACTCGCTTAACTTAAATTGAACACTCGGTACTTGAGACGCAAAGCTAGTAATTTAAAACTGAATTGTCCTACACATTAAACAATACTGTCACCATATTATAGTCGTGACATGGAACAGTGCAAAATTATGTTTATTTTATGGATTATTAATAACACCGGCCGCGAAAGTATGGCGATAACTCGCAGGTAACTTAGACGCCAGCAACTCGGTAAATATTAAAATATCACATTTTTAATTTCTCAAAAACTATCACTTAAGGGTAGACAACTCTAATGCTAACAGAAAAGTAATTAGTGTCACTTACAACGGGGTACAGAAATACAGCTTTCTAATTACGTTAAACTAAGGTTTATCACAGTATTTATCTGTGCTTTTAGGTAGTTAGTTTATACGGTTATTTATAAAATTTAGTGATCACAATATATGTATTAACTTTTTTTTCAATTCTCGTTTTGGTGGTACAGAATAATACTTTTTGGATTGTCTGCTGGTTACGGTGCTATTAACCCCTGGCAACAGGCACCTAAGCGTACTTGTGAATATTCTTAAAACCTCCTTGTTAGGATTCCTACGCGTGCTGAATTAGAACCATTTGCTACACGAGTGCAAGTAATTTTTTCGTTGTAGCAGTCGTCGGCAAACTGGGATTCGTGGGCACCAGAATCTAAAAAAAATTACTATAGCCAATATTAAATTATTACGACCGTAAAGATATCTCTACCGAATTCAAATAGAGACAAAAAAGAAAATTACTGTACACAAAAAAATCTATTTAAAATATAAATAAAATAGAAATTATTTTACAAAATATAATAATTTTTGAAATGTAAATAATAAAAAAGGAAATTATTACATTAAATGCGATAATTCACATACACGTAAACAGCGTAAATAATAGGTAGGTACTCAACGCGGTGCTTAACTAATCGAATAAATTAAGATTTTGTTGATATATGCGAAGTTAATGATAATAGAAGAGAAAAGGCCTAAAAATTAACAAAAAAAATAGCAAAAACAAATGTGATTATGGCTTAACTTGCCCAGATGTCTGGGCCTTTGCTATGATTTAAAATATGTGTGTTTTTTGCAAATATGCTGATGGAAACTACTCTTCATTAAACAAGTGAAATCAAAGCCAAAATTAAGGAACAGAATTACCTAAAAAACAGCAGCACTAACAACAAACAAAAAATGAGTAAAATAAAATAACATACAAGTTTTCACCAATCTTCGACACAAAATTTTAAAATCCACTAAAGAAAGAATGGTAATTTGGAATAATTAATAAAACAACTTTATTATACCGTTCTTTTAGAAAAATATTTGAGCAAAAGCCTCGTTAAACTGTGCGTTCAGAATTATTTTCACGTGTGATTTTTGATTAAAACGTCAAGAATACCTGAACACGAAAATTTTTGAATTTATTGTTGGCTGCATATTTGTAGGCAAAATAAACGTAACAATTAAATAAAATTTTGAACGTAACACATTTCCTTCCCGTATTAAAATTGGCGTAAACGGACGTGTGAAAACGAACTTCTTTAGGTAATTACGACAAGGGTTCTTCTAATTAATCCGCTAAAATGTTGTTATTAATTGTTAAGTATGTCCTTATGAGTATCTGAAACACATTTTAGAGGACTCGTTAATTTAGCAACATTTGGTAAACGCCTTAAGTTGAATGTTAATCAGTACTCAACATATGGCTATATCACCATTTTGGAAATTGTCCCTTTACTACCGAATTATGTATTATCTGTAAATATCAACATCAACGGCTATAATTGTCCAAAGGACGTTTCACCGTGGTTGTTAAAAAAATTTGATTGGAATGAATGCAGTAGGAACCTTTGATTTGGTGGCACCGATATCTTGGATCACCGCTCTAGAGAAACTATCCGATATCACAAAGTTCACCAGTCCAGTCATATGTTATAACCGTTCCTGTGAAGCTGTCACCGATATACGTCAGATAACTAAATTGCGAATTAGATTTTGTTTAACAAATCATTAAATATTGTGATTACTGTTTGTAAATTAAAGGATGCTACAGTCGTCGAATGATTTGTTTTCTTCTAGTACTAATCTTGTAAAACCCAATTACTTAGGAGTATATCGTGTGACGCTGCGCGTTTAATTTTTTTCTGACGCTTAAACTCATAGTGTCGCTACTTAATTTAAATCTTACATTGTCAAACTGTTATTAATAATAATTTGCTATTTTTGATAATCTACATATTGTTTTACCTCTTATTTTTGTGCAATTGTTGGTATGTAGGTCGTAATTGCAGAATTACGTTCTTGGTCTGATTGAAGCTCATCATGATAACTCAAACGCAAGTCTACATAAACCACTTTAATAGCTCCAGAATTTCAATGCATTAGTAGGTATTCACACATCGCACAACATTCCTATGTATTAATTCACAAATTGAAAATAAAATTGTAGAAATCTGTAGACAGCCTGATGTCACCTGATGTCACTTATACATGCATCGGAACCATGATAAATCTATACGCTTTTTTTTTGAAAATGTCGTTTCATGATTTATGTTTGCCACATCCGAATATTTCTATTATTAATTATTACCATGTTCCTTACTATGTTAGTTGGTTTAGGGTTAATAATATTTGAAACCGATGTATTGTACGAAAAAATCACATTTAAAATTATTTTATAAATAAACAATAACAGAAACCCACTCTGATTATTTCGGGACATTGTATAATCCTTCTAGTTGTCGCGCTGCAGTACTTACTAAAAACTCCTAATATTTTTTGAGCTCTGATAGTTCTTCGTGTCTTAAAAGCCTAAAGCAAGTTGTAAATACTATTGCAACAAAGAGAAGTATTAAACTATTTATGTTACAGTAACTGTGGTTGCATGTAATATCAATGCAAGTCGTATTTGTAACCTTTAATGTTACTCACTTGACATTATAACTTTAACGAACTTCCTGTTGTATTCAGAATACAAACTTTTACATTAAAAACTTTGGCACATAATTACTTGGTAACAGATTGTTATGTAATATAAAAGCGTCATACAATTAAAATGTCATTTACAAGTTTTGCTTATGTAATACACCATAGTATCATGTTAATCGAAGCACACAAACTTTAGATGATCATCGATTTTTCAAAAAACAACGTAACAAAGTTGAGTGTAGATGCTTTTTATTTTGTTATTCTGATAAACTAGACTAGATTGTTCCCGTAATTAAAAAATTAAAGTTTAATTATAAATGTTCCGAAATTAATTAATAAAAAAGCTCATAGCAATAAAAGGTACATTTGAAGATTAAAATATTAAAATTTCAACAATGAGATTAAAATTTTTTATTTCTTTTTCGCAAGTATTATATTTTACTAAAGAAAATATAAGTGTATTTTAAGTTCCAAAGTTTCAAATTATATAAACAAATTCAGTTTAGATTTGAACATTATATCGATTAAACAAATTGTGTGAGTCATTTAAAACTTTCTTTGCGTTGCGTGATATAATTTTTCTTCAAGTTCAATTTAAAAATACTTAGAATATCGACCTCCGTAATGTTGATAGGTCAAAGTGCAAATTTGTGTAATCCACATTTTAATTAAAAATAAAGATATAAACACAAACAATTATGGACTAAAAAGAAATTGCGAAAGTCGACGAGAAAATGTGATTCCTTAAAATGAAATACCATTGGGCGGAAAAATGTCGAGCTTCAAATATAACACGAGTTCTCTAAAGGACTATATAGCTTTTGACGAATGCAATGTAGGCCAAACACAATATGTACTAGAAAGTTCCGACGAGACAAGAAAATCCAAGAAAATTGTTCAAATAGAATTGTCAATAAAGTTATTATATAAGAGTACTTAGTAACATGAAGTACATTTTAATTATTGCAAGAATCACTTATTAGAACTAGTGCTTATTTGTGTAATTAAAAACAGTTATAGTTACAGTTTTACAAGTAGGGTTGAAAGATCATATCTCTAAAAATATACAGCCAACTACAATTTAATTCTATACATTGTTGTGTATTTTATATCCAGGTTCCAACATGAATTATCAAAAAATATTAGTCAGTAATAAAACCTGTTAATACACGATATAGGACGAAGTTAATACATTATTTTAGGCAAAGTTACACGATAGTTAATCAATTCGAAAAAAAAAGTTGTAATAAAAAACACTGTTTCAATTTTATTTGCTCGTCAAAAATCATAGAATTGTTTAGGAAAATAAAAATAATTTTGGAATTAGTAATTAAGATTGTGTTACTAAAGAGTGCGCATTTACGTTGGCGTACAGTGAGACATGCATATTGCATCAAACGCATATCACTACTGCAAAGGGGCGTTCTGAAAACAATTTGTGTTCGATATTTTTCCACCCTCAACAAATATTACCCATAAAAAGTCGTAAATCGCCATTTTAGATGTACAATTGTTTTTTTCCAATTAAACTTATATACAGGATGTAAATTATGTACTTGTACATACACTTGAAAGATTTAATCTTTGACTAATTTTAAGATAAAAAGTTCATACAAACCTAGGTCCGCAACGGCTTGGTTTCCAACATACAGGGCATCAAAAAAAACTGTTTTATTTGGTTTTTTGGTTATACTTTTGTTAAGCAACATGGCAATTAAACGAACTTTGGGGTACTGGGTATATTGATGACGAGAAACTGAGATATTAACTTAGATTTTTGTTTAATATTAGAGGGCTCCACATACAGTGTTGTTCCTGAATTTAATTAATCATAACTTTTTGTGTCACATTGTATGTCATTTTTGACTAGGCAGACATATTTCCATTCAGTTTTACATACAAAAAGTACTTTAGTATTTATCGCTAAAAGCAGGTGATTTGGATAAAAACGGGTTAAACCTGCGTTGGAATGTTTTAAGTTGGATCGTTCGAGTTTTTGAAAAATAAACGAAAAAACGTATCTTTTATTGATTGACTAAGACTAAATTAGTTCATAACATTGACAATAATTGCTGAAAATGACCACCGTCTATTTCAACGCATGTATTAATTCGCCTTAACATTGATTTAAAAACTCTTTCGAATATACCTGAAGTCTGATTAATAATGGCATACGATTCAAATATCATATTTCTTAGATCATGTTCATTTTGGACTGGAGTTTTGTAAACTATCGACTTCGAGTGACCCCACAGAAAATATTCCAAAAGATTCAAATCTGGTGTTCCGGGAGGCCAAGCTTGTGGCTGCCTGTTTTCTTCTAAATCAACTGTCATGACTGATTCTACTGCCATGGAAACCTCTCAATTGTTTTCATATGCTTGCTATGAATACCTACTATTCTCTTGGAAAGATGCAGCACATTTTTATGAATTATTATTTTTATCAAATTTTCACTAATTTGGTGATAGTGATATGTAATGTGATAGTGTCAAAAACTCGGAAATAGTCCTTAAAAAATTCCAACGCAGCGCAGGTTTAACTTGTTAACCTGTTTTAATACAAAACGGTTGCTTTTAGCGACAAATACTCAGAGTATCTTTTGTATATAATATTGAATGGAAAATAGATCGGCCTAGTCAAAAATGACATACAATACAACAAAGTTATGGCTAATTAAATTCAGGAACAATACTATACGTGACGCTATGTAAAATTAAACAAAGAACTAAGTTAATATTTCAGTTTCTCGTCATCGATATATCCAGTATCCCAAATTTCCTCCAATTATTATGTTATTTAACAAAATATAAGCAAAAACCCAATAAAATAGTTTTTTGGACGCCTGTATCTCAGAAACTAAGCCATTGCTTAAGATTCATCTTGTATATTGTCTATTTTTTATTAAATCCGTTAATCACGACTAGGCATCTGCATTGAACAAAATAATGCAATTTTACTTCAAGAAAACTATGAAACAGTTATTGTGTGTCTACTTAAGTTGGTACCAAGTGGAAAACTAGTTTATTATCGGTTTTTTTGAAAATGTTATTTTTGATAAAAAGTTTTTATGGTCAAAACCTGAAAGAATATACTGAATATACCCCTCTTATCTGTAAAAATATGATAACCTTTCCATTTGCTAACGTTTTTGAACAATCTTGCAATTTAAATACCTAATGAATGCATAATAATTATTTATTTTAGAAATAGGAATATCGATACAAAGAATATTTAGTAAACAAGCACCACTTATACGGAAACAAACATAATTAAATTTTAATTAATCTACTAAAGCTTCGACGCTTCTACGTATTGTAATTTTGTAATAAATATATTTCACGTCAACGCATCCTAAATTACGTTAAATGTATCAAGCCAGAATAAGTAATACGAAATTATTAGTAAATAATCACCAAACCTGATTTTCATGCTAAATGGCTGTAATGTTTATATTGGGATATAACTTTTAGTTCAAAACAACATTTCTTCATAACATTCTTCTGTATTGTATAAAATAATAGTACTTTACTTTTGAGCAAAATCCATATTTTTGACAAAACTCGTATACGGCTTAAAAAAATTGATATCTGACGGTTGCATTTTAACTTTTGAACCAAGCAGAACTTTCTATTAAGAACAACTTTTTCAAAAAAACTAAAAAACAACTTAAGTAGACACACTGTATAATCCTATTTTTTACATAACAAATAGTGTTTAGTTTTACTTTTATCATCAAAATAAGGAACATGATTGCAATAATCTGATCATAAAGATATGAGCTATATCATTTTGCATACTTTACGACATTTGGTTACCTAATTATGTATTTATAACGCATCAAAGTTATTGGCACACAAAAAACGCATCACAATATGAAGGTTTTATTTACGTCGCTCTCAAAAAGGCTGCACTAAAAAGAATTCATACATTGTAACAACAACGAGTTGATTAATTCCAAGAATTGGCACATAAGTTTTACAAATGTAATATTTTAAAGTCAGGGCTCTACACTTTTTATTTCGATAGTAGATTGTTGTAGTATTTTGAAAATTTACTTATTGATATAAATTTGTTGTACTTAATGAAATTGCGTACACTACAACTTAAAGGCAAAACTATGAGTAATTTATTGTGTTCACGAAATAAGATCGGTAAGTTAGTGGTTTTGCTTCTATAGTATAAGATGGATTGACTGTTACAATGTAGTCAGTCGTATCACGTAGTCACGTCACTGTACGTAGTGTAAGATTATTTGAGTTCTTTTATTTAAAAATACTTTTTCGACATTTATTTTGCAATAAAAATGTGAACATGAATGGGAATAGAAATTAAATTACCTACTACTAACGCCGATTCATGTTGATACATATTGTAATAACGTGAATGTCATTTCTCTATGCCCGTACATGATACATGTGCTGAAACAATTTTTTTGAAAAACTCAAGAAACGTGTAATCTTTAGAAGTACCCCAGTCAAATTTTTGAAAATGTATTCAGTCAGAAAAACGTTTTCTTTAAGTTAGGCTCTTTAAAATTCGTCTTGAGATCTCCTACTTATGGAACTTAAGCTTAAGATCCAAATTATCTATCTTAAGTCGTAAGCTTGACATTCCCAACCGATATAAGCACAAAATTTATCTTAAAATCAAAAGAACTTAAAATGCACCTCTACAACCGGCCGTAATAAGCAACTTTGGACTAAGATAGGTTTACTAAAATCGGTTTATTTTAGAGTCCGGATAATGTGGTAAACGTGTGTAATTTTACAGACACCCTGTATGTTCCAATAATGCAGATGAAACAAAAACGTTGGGGAGGTACGTAGAATAAAATCAAGAATAGTAGATTTAGCAACAGGTTTGGAATACGGTATATGTGTGAGAGCCATTGTAATACCCCGAGTGCCTTGTATGGTTATATTCGGTAAAAATTGCATGGTACATAAATCTTAGTTTTTTCTGTTTACAATCGTTATTGTTACATTATTATGTACAAAAAACGTTTTTTTTCCAAAACCTTTATAATAATTTGTAATGTAAGAGGTGTTCACAAAAACTCTTGCTTAACATATTTTTGATTTCGTCCAGGTTTTCATGTGTCTTCACATTAATCGATAGGGGAAAATCACGAGATCATACCGGATACCCAATTTCATCTTTCCTGTCAATCTATCTATTTGAAAACATTTCATCCAGATAATTTGGTAGGGTGCTGCATTCATACTTTTTAATCGAACCAATCTGAATGTTAGTTTTCATTGGATACTATAAACGAAGGTTGAGTCAGACTACTGTGTCCACAATTTTGTTTATCAATCTGACCACTTAATAGTGAATGTAGCGTCGTCGGAAAACAAGTATCCACTCCAGAAATATTTCATTTTCATCAATAGCGTGTCGGAATAATTCATAAAGCTGAGCTCTACGATCAGTATCGTCTTCAAATAACTTTTGAGGTGTTGGAATTTTGTAAGGTCGTTTGTAAGCACTCTTCAATATTGCCGTTTGTCTTCGGACAGTAATTCTAGTTTTTTCATGGATTTTAGAAGATCATCTCTCGAAACATTTTTAAATTGCTCTTCAATTTTGCTAATCGTGCTTTTGACTATGTTGCATAATTGAACGGTATGCTGGAACAACGTTGTAACCGCCAATATTCGCACATTCTGAGTTTTCCATAGAATAACGTTGTATGTGGTCGAAATAATAACCTGACGAAGTTGTAGGCACTAGGGGAGTCTATTCGTATTTTATAGTATTAAACAAATTGGTTGACTTGCATACTCCAGTGTAACAACGTTGTATGTGCTTGTCGGGTTTTTTCGCGCCAAATTCTGCCACGTGGTTATTAGATTAAAGTGTTTTACTGCGTAGACTATTGTTTGAAGAGAAATGGATGTAACTTTAACCGAATCAGTTATTACACAACTTAACAGAGGCAAAAGACGAAAATTGAATATTGATAAATGGAAGCAAAATGCAAGAAAACGCTATAGAGATGGTGGAAATTCCTACATTTCATCTAGGAGAGTACTCAAAGAAGCTGTAAAGCGCCCAAATGAAGTAAGTTAACGTGGCATAACTTATTATTTTTATATTTTATTGAGAGCTGTTTAATAAGAATAATACAAATAATACACGCCTGAGTGTATCGAAGCTACAAAACGTGGGCTTAGGCAACACAAAAACGTTTCAGAATAAAATTACATGAATATGATATGTTAAATTAACAATAGATTTATATATTTTTTCAGATGCGTACCTGCAAGTGTCGCCACTCTGCTAAAGGGTGTTTCGCTGAATTATTAGTGGGTAATCACCTCAAATTATTCAAGACATTCAGAGCGCTAAATTACGATGGCCAATCTCAATATCTACTTCAAGCTATTTCTTTGAAAGAGCCAAAAAGAAGAAGGGTTGAAGAAGGTATATCTCGCCGCCAGTGTACGGTAAAATATAGAGTGGATAATGTGCAGGTATGCAAAGCAACAGTATGCTATATATTCTCGATTACTGCTAGAAGGCTTCAGTACCTTGTTGATAAAATTAAATTAGGTGCAAATATAAATGATCAACGTGGAAAGCATACTAATCGCCCGAACAAACTGAAAATAACAGATACAGACAAAGTATGTGAACATATTAAGTCCTTTCCACAGCAGGAAAATCATTATAGCAGAAATGCTTCGTCCAAGAATTGCCTTGCAGCTGATTTAAGCATCTCAAAATGCACCGACTATTTTTGGAAAAATACCCTGATACTATTATCTCACTACGCACATATCATGATATTTTTAAAAGTAAATTCAACTTACGTTTTGGACTTCCGAGGTCAGATACTTGCTCATACTGTGATAAACTTTTAATAAACTTTCGGCAGTCACCAATGAACATGAAAGAAAGAAGATTGAAAATGAAAGTAAAATACACCACATGCGAGCAGAAGCAGGATACAAAACATTAAAACAAGATACTGATATAGCTAAAGGTAACCCTAATTATGTTGTTCTATGTACAGATTTGCAGCAAGTACTTTTTGTCCCAATCTGACTCATTCGTCAATCTTCTACCAGAGGCAACTTTCTACATACAACTATGCTGTCCACAACATGGGAAATGGTATTGCTACCATGATGGTATGGCATGAAGTAATGGCACATCGAGGCTCCACTGAGATAGCATCGGCATTGCTATTTTATGTAACTACAAACTTCAACCGTCTTGCTCCAGAAGAAGAAAGAAAACTTGTTGTTTGGTCTGATAGATGCGTAGGGCAAAATAACAACTGGAAGATGATAACATTACTTCGACTTTTACTGCTGGAAAAATACTTCACCCAAGTACAGCAGAAGTTTTTGACTAGTGGACACAGTTTTTGCCGTGCGATAGAGACTTTGCTCTCATAGAGCGTAAAAAAACTATCGTCCGTTTATATCCCTCTACAGTGGACAGATGTCATAGCAAAATCAAGAGTTAACAATCCATTTACAGTTATGTATATGCATCAAACATTTTTTAAAAATTTTACTAATGCAGAAAATGTGATACGTAAAGATCCTAAATGCAAAATAACCCAGTCAGTGTGGATACAAATTACCTCGGATGACCTAAACACTATCCGTTTGAGAAAATCCCACAACAACATTCAACCATGGTATTTTTATTCGCTAAAATCACCAAAAAATCCGAAGAATGAAGTATCTCTTGATGACTTAACGAACGCCTATCATGGGCCACTACCAATAAAGAAGGAGAAACTCGCAAACTTATTAGATATGTGCGACTATATTCCATTAAAATATGTAAATTTTTATAAAAATCTTAAAAGTGAATAATTACAGCTTTTAGTTACTAACTAACCCAAAGATGGTTTTAAATTAAGTTAATAAACACGTTTTTATTGTCACTTGTGTTTTATTTTAAACATAAAACAACGTTCTAACCGCCGTATATTCAGACAACAACGTTGTAACCGACGTGGATATACAACGTTGTTTTATTAAAATATAACAACTATGTTCATAAAACCCTATCGTTTATACATCGAAGGCAATAATACCTAAAGTAATATTATGCAACCTAAAGTCAATCATATTAGACTTATAAACACTTTACATGTCTAAGCAATTAATTATAAAACGTTTCTTTTAATTTCCCACAAAACCAGTATTTGACGCTTACAACGTTGTTACAGCATATCGTTCAATTGTTATCGCTCGCTGGTTTGATTAACTTTTTCCTCGTAAGAATGATAAAGGAAGTAACTTGTTTTGCATAGATATATATTTATTTAAACTGTACAACGTGAATACTCAAACGTAACATAACGTAGTCGTCGAATTTAAAAATCACAATCCCCACCTGAATGTGGGTAAAGAAAACGTAATTCATAACATACCGTTTCTTTGAACCAACAAGTCCAATATTTAAGAAAAATAGATACTTACAAAAGCATTGATAATGCCCAAATTAGAATTAATGATCTTGTTTTACAATAAATACAAGCAAACACAAAATAAATTTAACGGTCCACTTAAGATGAAAGGAAGCAAAAAAAAACAATTCGGCACAAAAAAAAAACTGAAATGAAAGTAGATTTTTTTTAACTTGAGGGTTCATCCACTCCCGGAAGTACACACAGCTTGTGAGCACTCTTTTGAATTTGTTTGCTATCTGCAGTAAGGATAGTAGCTACCCTCGGAACGCCATAGTTGGAAGGATGAACGGTGATGATTTTCCCCGGTCGCCATTGTAACGGTGGCAGGATATCTTCCTGAATCAGTACTACAGCGTTGTCGACCAGCAAATTTGGAAGATTGCAGAACCATTTCAGTCGTCTTTGATATTCTGGAACAACTTCGCGGCTCCATCGTTTCCAAAAACATTGGATTATTTTCTGCATATGCTGGTATCGTGACAAGTAACATTCGGAAACATCGAGATAATTAGTTTCTGGTAATAAACAAAGCGGTCTACCACATTTCATCCGGGTGTTAGCGAGTTTAAATCTAAAGGATCTGAGGAAATGGGAGACAAGGGACGTGAATTAATAATGTTTGAAAATCTTCATAAGTGAGGGAAGTATTACCCATTACTCTTTTGAGATGTAATTTAATTAACTTTACCCCACTTTCCCACATTACTCCCTGATGGGAGTTCGCAATTACGTATATGCGTTCACTTGAACTTCTACCAGAAATCGGCCAATATTTTTCCGGGTATATGTAGTAATTGTTAAGCCCCACAGTGCAACATTGATTCATGAAAATGTTTTAAAATTAATTTGGTAAATGTATGTAACTTAGGCAGCAAAATAGGAAATTTTTTGTCAAAACTACAGATAGAATTTCTTATCCTACCACCTACTCGCAAGATTCCATCAGAATCCAAAAACGGATTTAATGCTAAAATGCGCGATGAAATATTTATCGGTTTCTTAGAATTTAGTGCCTTGAGAACTCTTGGGCTTGACATAATTTTACTAAAGTAAGAGTTGCTTTTTGTAAATGAGTTAAAGGACCTGAAAGTTTTAATTGGTTATTTATGGTGCAGTTATTGCTAAATCTGAATATCCATGCAATAACTCGTATTAATTTAGAAAGGTTGGAATATCTTAAAAAGATGTCAATCTGATCCGTTTTCATTGTAAATAAGGAGGAAGCATTACTTACAACGAGTTCTGCCAAAGGTATGCTTGCTTTAGCAAATGTTTGATCTGGCCATTCAGCAGGTGGATCATAAAGAAACTTTGGGCCTAGTGACCATATCTGTTTTGCGTTTAATTCACATAAGAATGCGCCCCTGGAGATTAAATCCACCGGGTTATCGTGCGTCCAAACATGTCGCCATTTTGACACCTCAGAGAGCTCTTGTATTACCGCTATTCGATTTGCCACAAACGTTTTGTATTTGTTTGGAGGAGAATTTATCCAATATAGAACTATAGTTGAGTCTGTCCAGAAAAATGTGTCATCAACGTGCAAAGTAAGAGCTTCCGTAACAGTTTGCATAAGTGGCGCCAGAAGCACTGCTGCGCATAACTCTAGTCTAAGTTTGGTTGAACCTTTCATTGGAGTGATTTTAGATTTAGAACAAAGCAGTCGAACTGATATAATACCAGACGAATCACGATATCTAACATATACACAAGCCCCGAAAGCTGAAGAGCTGCTATCACTAAAACCATGTACTTAGCTGCAAGTTAGATAGGTCTGTTTTTAATGAGATCCATTCTGATTGCAAAGAAAAAGGTAACGCTTCATCCCAAGAAAGATGAAATTGCTATATTTTTTGCAAAATGAGTTTTCGCTTTAAAATAAAGGAGAAATCAATCCCAAATGCTCAAACAGACGAGCTATTTCGAATAAAATAATTATTTTCGTCAATTTGCAGTTTTGTATAGAGTTGATAGGTTTGGCAAAGTTTATTGTATCAGAAGAAGAATTCCATAAGATTCCTAAAGTGTTAGCATTTTCATGCATACTAGAAGGCATACATAGATATGAAGAATCATTATCAGATTCGGTGCATATTATGCTCAAGTCATTAGAAAGAAGCTTGCGTAAAGAAAATCCAGATTCTTTTAGAATAGCAGTAATTTCCGTTTTTAATTTTAGCACATCTTCAGTTGAATCTGATCAACAGATCGTCAACATAAAAACTATTTCTTATTACTTTAGAAGAAACGGGAATTTTTTTTTATTTTAAATCTGCAAGATACTGTAAGCACTTGGTTGCTGGCGTTTGCTGTGCGTAAGTAAGTGTTTGCAATTGGTAAATTTTTAAATGTTCATTGGGGTTTTCTCGCCATAGTATTTGCTGAAGTTCTAGGTTCTAAGACATATATTTGTCGATACATTTTTTTGATATCGCCTGTTAGTGCAATTAAGTTTTGCCTGAATCTTAGCAATATAGAAAACAAATTACTTTGAACTGAATTCGCGCATGAAATTTGAGTACGATAATTTTGCATCGGGATTTTTGGTTAACCGTTTCTCGAGTTTTATAAATCGCTCGAGGGCGGAATCACCTATTTCATATAATTTATGATTGAATGGAATCGATACAATAAATCGACCATCATAAGAACGAGACACTGTCTTATAGAAGTGCTGTTCGCAGAATCTTTCTGATGTAGATAATTTGGATGATTCATATTTCGGTTGAACGTTTTCAATTTTCAAAAAAACCTTCCACCAAGTCTCTTAAGTCGTTAATATTTAGAGAATTGTTTTCTATTAAAAGATTTGAACAAGCAACAACTTCAGAAGAACGTGAAGTATGGCAACTCGAAACTATCCAACCAAGAACCGTTTTTTGTAATATAGGTTTTCTACTCCCCATTGATATTTGTCATAAATTGTAAAAAAGAGAAGCACCTATTAGAACATCTACAGTAGACGGTACATTAAATTTACTGTTTGCTATGCGAATGTTACTAGGTATTTCTAAGGAACTGTTACTAATGAAGTTTTGTGGCAAATATTCAGGTATCTTAGAAATAGTTGCACATAGTAAGTGAGTTTGAAAGTTATTGTGCATTGATTTAATTTCAATTTTTGCTGTAAAGTTAGAATGACGTTTGAATTAATTCCAAGGATCTGAGTATTAAAAGGTTTACATGCGAGTTGAAGCTTAGCAATCGAATTATTCGTAATAAAATTAATATGAGTCCCAGAATCAAGTAATACTCTGGCTTTGGGCCATCTTCCGTGATTGGCCTTTACAAGTATCATGGCTGTAGGTAGTAACACTTGTTGAGAATTACCTTCAATGCATGATAAAGAGGTTTGACTCTTTAAGATTTCAAGATCACAATTGGAAACTGGAGTAACCTTGTTGTCAGTTCAAATGCTACCACCTGATTGATCATTAACTTTAACCATGTGTAAGAGGGTATGATGCTTAAGAGATCATACCTGACATGAATAGAGAGAACGGCATTTGGTTTGGTCTGAGTGATGAAAACAATTTTTACATAATTTTAGTTCATTGACACGATCTATCCTTTGTGGTAAAGGTAGTGCCAGAAATTTTGAACAACGACTCAGTGTATGATTTAAATGGCAATTAGGACAAGTTACGCTATTTGTTAAGGCAAAAGAATGCTTTAACTGAGTGCCCTGTTTTGGGTGCGGAGTAGAGAATATTTCTTGGTGTTTGTTTTTAGAAGTAGCAGTTGGTGTTGTAACAATTTCTTCTAAAAGTTGGGCGCGTTCTGTTAGAAATTTGTTGATATCATTTAGGGTTAGAATTTCTCTAGGCTTAAGTTTACTAAATTCCTTTCTAGTTTCAGAATCGAATTTGGAATTTAAAATGTGGGATATGAACATTGTTTTATAGTCAAAGGGAACTGTAACATTTACGAGAGCCCTAAGATGCGTATTGAGGTCATCATGAACGCTCCTTAAATCACAAGGATTGTCTTTAGTGACAGGCTTTAATTCAAAAATTGCCTTTATATGACTGCTCACAATTAGTTTTACGTTATGAAATCGTTCACATAATAAATCGAAGGCAATTTTGTAATTCGCACCTGTAGGTTGAATGTTCGAAATTAATTGCCTTGCGATTCCTTTAAGACTATTTCGTAAGTACATGAAACGCTTGATGTCCGAAAGTGATGGGTTACTGTAAATTAAAACTGAAAATGTTTCATAAAAACTAGCGATTTGGGTGTAGTCTCCATTAAACAGAGGAATTGATATCTTGGGAAGTCTAACATTTGTGTTTTGTGCGTCATCGTGATTGACGCTTGAGTTTAAATTTATAAGATTAGAAGAGTCTATTTTTCTATTTAATAATGCTTTGGCATTTAAGTTAAGATTAACGAATTTATGGTTTCATGGTTTTGATTTTCTCACTAGCGGTTGCACTTATTTGAATATAATTTTCCTTGTACTCTTTATTCAAAGATTGGATGCATTTAAGTCTAAATTCTATTTCCGAAAATATCTCATTAGTTAATTTAGTGTCGTCTAAATTATTTATATAATTTTTAAAATCAGTTAGCTCATCAATTAAACTTTCGGCGGTTGTTGTCAACAATTTAATTTCCTTTTTTTGACATTTGACTTTAGATTAAATTGAATTGAAATACAATGTGGACGTTAAACAATCGCTTAACTTCAAATAAAAGATAATGCAATATTACAATTCGTGGAATACGCCTGCTATCTCACACGTAGCGCAAAGTGATTGGGAATTAATACAATTGTGTAAATTCACAAAATTTCGAATACCGTATAAAGGCAATGTTGAACTAATAAGTACTTAATGATATGGTAGTAAAGGATGGTAACTCACCAGTTTAATTACCGTAGTAAGCGTCACGTGTACAAAGCTACCAAAATAATTCTTATGGCAATCGTATGAGGAATTTGAAGAAATTGCTAATTTGTTTGAGATTCTGTGTTGATGATAGACGATTACCAAAAAAGAATGCGGCTTCGGAACCAAAATGTTGCGTAATTGTTATCGCTCGGTGGTTCGATTAACTTTTTCCTTGTAAGAATGATAAAGGAAGTAACTTGTTTTGCATAGATATATATATATTTATTTAAACTGTACAACGTGAATACTTAAACGTAACAAAACGTAGTCGTCGAATTCAAAAATCACAATCCCCACCTGAATATGGGTAAAGAAAACGTAATTCTTAACAGACTAATAGGTGGTAAATGTAGGTGCTCTTGTCTATACAGTGTGACCAGTATAAAATGATGTACATGGGGAGGTTGGAAATCATTAAAGATAAAAAGTCGATTAAATGGAAAAAGTGTTGTATTATTAAGAATTCACTTCAGAACCAGAAAAACATTTGTTAGAAGTTCCGTGATTCTCTGGATATTTGCAATAAACTAAAAACTGGCATTTTTTGATTTTAATTATATCTTTAAAAAGTTAGTTACTAAATATTGTGCGATACAATGATCAGTGACCATATTTATTAAGTTTTTCTCTAAATCATAGTATCGAAGACGCAATACTCAACTTCTTATTTCTTATGGAAGCCATAATCAAGATAAATCACGAAAAATAACAAAATTAATATTTCATGGTAGTAGGCTTTGGTAGGTCTATCCTGAGTTCATGGAGAACAGGTATTCTGGCGTGCTTGTTCAAAAACCTTATTTATAATTCAGAAAATTTAGATTTTTCTAGTGATAAAGTAACAACATCATAACAGTATGTACAAAACTTGTTAAAAAACAGAAATTAGTTTCATAAATTTGATTTTTATAAAATTTTATTAAACCATTGAAAAATAGGAAAGCCAGATAAGGCTTTAAGCAGTCGATTCATTTAATTCACTAATTTAAATTTAAATCCTGTAAAGTTCCCAAGAAAAAAGTTGGCGACGTATTATAAAAAAACTTAATAACAATAAAACCACATGGAATGCAAATCATCCGATTTTACAATATTACCTTGAAATCTAATCAAGTACAAAATGCTCCTACAGCTTTTTATTTAATTATAAAAGAAGATCTTTGTTGTCCAAGCACATGAACTCCAATAGTCGCCAAAATTTTATAATAGAAACTTTTAAAAAAATCTTGTTTGTTGGTCAATGAATTTATTAAGTAGTTCTCAAATTTTTATAATAAAAATGTTCATCGGTCATAAATTCGTGTTAGTAATTAATTTATTATAGCCGTGTAAGTAGGGTAAAATCCTGTTGCAATACCCCTTTAACACAAACAACATCTTCAATACCTAATAACAAGGAAGCATTGCCTACATTCAAGTGTGAGTATGTTCAACCATTTAAGGACTTAATAGCTGAATTGAAATTATCAAACAGCCTACTGATAGAAAAAAAAATGATCGATTGGAAACGGAAAATAAATTACTTAAAAGTCAATTAAACTCATTAAGTTGAAAAAGGAAGGTCAACGTAGAAACGCGTACCTCTTATCATAACTTGCGCAGTACCGCAATAACAAATAGCATTGAAAATCCTATATAGCAAGATACAAAGCAAATAAATACTTCGCATGCAAAACACAAGAAATTGCCAAAAATAAGCGTTTCCCAAAAGACGATAGATGCTGACACAAATTCTTTAAAATTAATAAACACAGAATACAATCAAGAAATTGTACCAGAAGCAACTGCTAAACAGAAAACAGTCAAGAACGGAAATTGTCAAGTAGTAACAAACTGAGGCCGAAAATTACTGATTGTTCCTGAAACAACAAAAAAATCATCAATAATAAGAAAAACTGCTTCGTGGACAGAAGATAACCTTAGCGTTCAAACTGAAAAAGCTTGGTTATACGTACGACGCGCCAAACAAGATGCTACCAGTGAAGTGGTTATTTGAAAAATAGGTTTCTAAACAACAATTTTACTGTTGCAAAATACAATGCTACGCTGTCGGCTTTTAAAGTGGTTGCAGAATTTGAATTATTAGAAAAACTTAGCATACCCGATCTTTGGCCTTCAGGTATTATAATAAAATTTAATTTTTTCGACCAAAAAACACAAAGTAGTCAATGAAGGCTTAAATGATTCATTAAATACTTTTCATATAAATATACAATCTTTACGCAATGAAATAAACCAATTTGAAACATTTTAAAACTGTTATGAAACGCGTATTGATGTAATATGTCTAACCGAGCACTTCCTTATGGAACGAAAATTAGACTACTGGAAAATAAAAAAGAACAGTATCGGTTCATACTTTAGTAGAGAGAAACATCGTATGGTGGTTCAATTATTTTATTGCGAAAAGAAATAAAGTTTGTAAAACTTCAACAAATTGAGGACTTGACTATTGAACACTTATGTGAACTATCAGCTATAAAAACCTTAGGTGTAGATATTAGCATTATATGTGTTTATCGTGTACCAAACAGTGATTATAGCTTATTCTAAAATACTTTCTCAGCTGCATTAAAAAAAACTTAAAAAAATTCTTCCACAATTATTATTGGTAATTTTTATATACATGTTAAAAAAATAATAGCTACATAATGCAGTTTAAAGACCTAATCATACTTTTGGTTACAAAATTACAATAACAAACAATTTGCGTGACTGGAAAATTAACATACACACTAAAACCAAAATCAATTTATAATAGAATTGCATTTTGAATGGCTTGTTCCATGCGATTTACTTTTAATCATTTTTTTTTATCAAAGCCCGGAATCATCAATGAGATGTTTATTGAAAATATCAATTCCATACCATAATTTTTTCCACTCTTCAACTTCAGAAAAAGCCGTAGTTAAGTAGTCTTGTAACCATACAGGACTTCAAGATTTAAGTTTTTTAGCTAGGAGGGTTCTCAATGTCATTTTAAATTGGTAAGTTTTTGTTAATTTGGCATTTATCCCATTTGCGTTTTAAAGCAGCTTTTCGTCGAATGTACGATATAGAAATATTACAAAGCACAGGAAGCCAATCGAGAGGAGTAGATTTAATGGTTCCACTAATTATACGCATAGTGAAATTTAACTGGGCATTTATTTTTCGTATGATAACTATTCAACCAGACATGAGCACAATATTTTGCTGTAGTATAAACTTATGCCGATGCAGCTGTACAAAGTGTTTTTGCATCTGCCCTCCAAGTTGTTCCAGCTAATTTTTGAATTACATTATTTCTTGTTTTTATTTTTTGTTTGACTTTTTTAAATGATCTTTGTAAATTAAAAACGTATCTAAAGTTCCTCCCAGATAAACTGGGTTAAAATTACAGTTTAACTTTGTATTATTAAAGATAACATCAAGTTTTCTACTTTTTCTCTATTATTTAAATGAAAACAAGAAACATCTGTTTTTTTAGATTTGGGCATAATCGTCATTTTTTTAAATAATTTTCCATAAAACGCAAATCATCAGATAGGTTTCTTTCAACGTCGAAAAAATCCGAATGATGAAATAAAATTGCCGTATCATCGGCGTAGACATTGTAAAGAAGGAAGATCAGAAATATATACATTAAAAAGAATAGGTGTAAGAACCGATCCCTGTGGAAGACCATTATTTAAAAATCTAAATTTACTGTTTTTATCTCCTACAAAAACTCTAAATTTCCGAGTAGATAACATATTTTCAATAAAAGAAATAATTTTCAAACAAGGAATTACGTTAAACAATTTAAAAGTAAACCTTCTTTCCACACGGTATCGTATGCAGCAGTTAAGTACAAAAAGACATCTCCAGTTTTAAGTTTGTTCTGAAATCCAGCTTCGATATGAGTTGTTAATGCCAATACTTCATCACAACAACTTCTACTGGATCGAAATCCTGCAATTGGTAATTTCTCTTCAATTAATGGATTAATTCTTTGAAAAATCAATCTTTCCAAAGCCTTATAAATTACACTTAACAAACTTATTGGACGATAAGAAGTGGGGTCTGTAGGAGATTTATTGTTTTTTAAAATATCCACGACTTTACATTTCTTTAAATCTGTTGGTAACTTACCTGTATTATTAATATCATTGAAAAGATAAGTAGCTACTTCAAAGAATAATTTCCCAATTTTTTCTGCAATTCTGGATATTTTTTAATGTTTGGTAATATCTTTGTCATTTGCCGTTTAGAAACGATTTAAAATTACCGTCACGTATATTAATCTTATATATTGTTTAAGGGTTCAACTTACGTATTATAAATTTCAAAAAGTAGTACTAATATAAGGCTGTAAAATGCGTTAAAAAATCTGTTTTTGACGTTTTTCAAGCAGCTTTTTGACTTATAATTTTACATGTTACGCAAAAAAGTTCTTAACGAAAATTAAAAACTCGTCTTTTCCGGTCGTGAATGTGTTCTTAAAAATTTAAATAACTCCTTACGGTTCTATGCAAAACGATTTTTAAAAAGTATTGTTTTTCAAAATGTTCACCCTTTTGAGGGTGTTCTTTATATTCAACGTACTTTTTATCAATAAGACTTTTCGAACTGTATCCGAAACCGTCGAGAAAAAGTATTAACGTAGTTTCAAAGTACAATTACCCTGTTGACGTTGTTAATTTATATTGTTTACGTGTTTCTCTTACACGAGATATCTTATTTATTTGTAGTTTATAAAAACATTTGCAGTAAGCTAATTTTGTATAAAAAACAAACAATTAATCTTATCTTATGAAAGTGATCTTAAAATTACTGAAGTAGAAACATTTATTTTTAGTTCACTTTTTGTAGCATGTTTCACTTTTAAAACGAATAAAACAACAAAATGAACAACTTAATTTGTGATCTCAAAGATTCTCCCGTAAAAACAAAGAGAGAATATTTCACCAGCTATTACGTGAAATAACAAAACTGAAAGTAACGATAAAAGAACAAACACTTTAACAATACGCTGTGCTTGCTAACGTATTCTCGTTTGACTTTTACTTACATAGGTGCAGGCTATTTAATTCTATCTATTAACGTTTTAGAAAAATTGAATGTCATTTTATAAAAATAAATCTAGAACACGATATCCTACATATTAGTGCATAATGTTAAGGCATTAGACAAATTATTTTTATTGAACGCGTTACTTTGTAATATAATACAGCATGCAATACTTATCTATAATGTAATCGCATTAAAATATTGCTATAATACGTATTCAACCGGCCTTGCAGTAAAATTTAAATAAAAATGAAGTTATATATTCATTCTGTATTGTAGTGAAAAACGAATACAAAACTTTTATTTCTAAATTAATAATAAATGTGATTCAGTTACCTTTGTCAAACCCTTTTCAAAAATTTAACTAATATTTAGCAAATCAAACAATACAAATTATGCAGACGTGACAAATTATTTCCTGCTTTGATATGACACAATTTCTTAGTTGACAGACAGAAATAAATTAATATTTTAATAAAAAAAATAAAAAAAAAAAAAATAAAAAAAAAAAAAATATTAAAAAAAAAAAAAAAAAAATAAAAAAAAAAATAAAAAAAAAAAAAAAAAAATTTTTTAAAAAAAATTTAAATTAAAAAAAAAAAAAAAAAAAAAAAAAAAAAAAAAAAAAAAAAAAAAAAAAAAAAAAAAAAAAAAAAAAAAAAAAAAAAAAAAAAAAAAAAAAAAAAATTAAATTTTAAAAAAAAAAAAAAAAAAAAAAAAAAAAAAAAAAAAAAAAAAAAAAAAAAAAAAAAAAAAAAAAAATAAAAAAAAAAAAAAAAAAAAAAAAAAAAAAAAAAAAAAAAAAAAAAAAAAAAAAAAAAAAAAAAAAAAAAAAATAAATAAAAAAATAAAAAAAAAAAAAAAAAAAAAAAATATTAAAAAAATAAAAAATAAATAAAAAAAAAATAATAAATAAAAAAAAAAAAAAAAAAAAAAAAAAAAAAAAAAAATTTAATATGTTCGGGCGAAGGTGGGTTTACCTTCGAACTGCTTGGTTGTTAACAATTATTTTTTGTACGAAGTACGGTACTAACTCTAAATCTAAACTTAACGCTTTTTAAAACCTTTGGAAGCCAGAGGGGCATCCCCAACAACAACTTAAAATAAACGCCATTGGCCACAAAAAATTACCGCCACGGCACTTGACCAATGGTGCGCTACAGCAGGGTGGCACGGACTGGTACAGACCCGGTAACCGAAGATTGAGGGTTCACAAATATCGCAAAACAAATTGGCACAAAATAAACATCGGCCGTCAATCTTCCATTGTACAGCCGCAGAAAGCTGGCGCCGTTTTTACGGCTCACAAAGGTATTCATTGAAGCGGGCAACTTAATCTCCGGCTACACATTATTGTCACGTACACTGCGCTTGGGAACCAAAGTTGCTTATGACTAATTTATAAAAAGACAAAAGGTACATCTTAAAATCTACTTAAATCATAAATATAAATGTACAGACAAAACATGCCGCCCCCTTGAACTATTTAGTTCAAAAACTAATCAAGCGAAGAATCGTCGTCCAGGGGTAAAGGGCACAGCTTCTTCGTACAGCGCTTGTACTCTCCTGCAGAGGTCTTCACGGTAGCAACGCGTACAACTCCATCTCTACCGGGATGAATTGCAGTGATACGCCCTAGCGACCACTTAAGCGGTGGGAGATTGTCCTCAGCAATCACCACCAAGGTGCCAATACTTAGGGATGGGTCTTCCGTGAATGAGCAACACGCGCGCTGAGTTGGTGAAGGTATTCTTTGGACCACCTCTTCCAAAAATGTTGCTTCAACTGCTGGGCGTGTTCCCAAGCAGATAGGCGGCTAACACTGGTGTTGGTCCAATCAACCTGAGGAAAGCTCGTCAGTGGACCACCAATAAGGAAATGAGCGGGTGTTAGTGGAAGAGTGTCGTTGGGGTCAGAAGAAAGAGGCGAGATGGGGCGAGAATTTAATATCGCTTCAATTTCAATTACATATGTTTCTAACTGATCGTATGTTAATAAGGTGTCACCGACAGTGAGTATTAGGTGTCTTTTAAAAAACCTTAACCGCGGCCTCCCAGAGCCCACCAAAGTGCGGTGCCCTAGGAGGGCAAAATGCCAATTTATTTTTTCTTGGTGCAGGTAGCCTTGCATATCGCTTTTATACCCGTCAGAGTTAAGGAGCGCATATAAATCTGCAAGCTCCCGGCTAGCGCCTAGGAAGTTTGTCGCGTTGTCGGAAAATATATCAGTCGACCTTCCACGTCGAGAGAAAAGGCGTTTGAGGCTAGCAATAAATGCCTCTGTCGTGAGGTCGCATACCAACTCGAGGTGCACAGCCTTTGTACACATACAGACATAGACTGCTACGTAAGTCTTTTGTTTTTGACGATTACGACGTCTTCTTTCCTTTATATACAGGGGCCCACAGTAATCGACTCCGACGCGTAGAAATGGCCGGGTTTGGACCACGCGGTATGGCGGAAGATCGCCCATGGGGTGATCAGCGTGGCGGGGCTTGGCTCGAAAGCATTTTTGACATTGGTGAATGATACGGCGGGTAAGGTTGCGACTATTTAGTGGCCAGTAGATTTGACGAACTGAATATAGCGTTGTTTGGGCACCAGCGTGTTTTAGCCGTTCATGTTCTTCCCGGATAATCGTGCGGGTAATGTGATGATGAGCGGGCAATAGCATAGGATGACGCTGCCAGTTAGGTAGGTCAGAGTTGACCAGTCTGCCCCTACGCGCAGGATGCCCCTAGCATCGAGAAAGGGGTTGAGAGGTATTAACCTGCTCTTTTCAGGGAGGGAACATCCCTTCCTGAGGGAATCAATTTCAGGCGCAAAGGAGGACATTTGTACCATTTTAACCAGTACATCTCGCGCGGCTATCATTTCAGAGGGCCTTAACCTGTTGAGAATGCGTTCAGGTTCTTTACGTCTCGAGTTATGAAGGTAACGAAGGAGGTACGCAATGATGCGAGTTACCTTGTCAAGTGATTCGTATCTTTCAATCAAATCATAGCCACGCAATTGCAATTTCATACACGCCACGGAGCTAGGAGCATTTGGTTTTAATTCAGGTAGCTCGGTAATTGGTAGAGTGGTCTTTGGCCATGAACTGGGCTGGTCACGCAACCAGGGGGGCCATGGTGCCATAGTTTCTCATGCATGAAATTAGAGGAAGTTGACCACGAGATATCAAATCGGCGGGGTTGTTAAATGACGCTACATGGCGCCAATGGCACCCGGCTGATAATCGCTGCACTTCGGCGACACGATTCGCCACAAAGGTCTTTAAGCGATAAGGCGGAGTGTTGATCCAATGCAATGCTATAGTGGAATCAGACCACAAGAAGATGTCATTGGTATTGGTTAACAGGGCTTGTTTAATTTTATTAAAGAGACGAGAGAGTAGAAGAGCGCCGCAGAGCTCTAAACGGGGTAGTGATATGGAACTGACGGGGGCAACTCGGGATTTAGAGCAAATTAATCGAACGCAGACCTTGCCTTTTGAATCCATTGAACGCAGATAGAGACAAGCACCGTATGCTCTTTCGCTGGCATCGCAAAAGCCATGAACTTGTACATCGACCGAATCATCCGTGGTGATCCGACGATGGAACCGCAAGGACTCGATTAACGGGAGCTCTTCTAGGTATGCTGACCACGACGTGTGTATCTCCATTGGAACGGATTCGTCCCATGCTGCTCCAGCCTTCCACAACAACTGCATAATAATTTTGGCATATGAAATAACTGGACCCAAGAGACCAAGAGGATCGAATAACTGGGCAATTTGAGATAAAATTGAGCGCTTAGTTAAGACTTTGCTCTGACAAATATTTACGCTATAAAATATGGTATCTTCCCCGGCATTCCAATGAATGCCTAAGGTTTTGACCGAGGCGTCGGGATTGAGCGACATTTGGGAAATGCTTGGATGCTCGTCGCAACCACGCACTAGAGAAGGGTCATTTGACGCCCACTTTCTCAGGGTGAAACAGCCTCTTTTCGTAAGGTTGTGGAGCTCGTCCCGCAGAGTTTCTGCTTCAAGGCGAGTGTTTGCACCAGTAAGCAGATCGTCCACATAAAAGTCACGTTTTAATGCTACTGCAGCAAGGGGATAGGGTGCGCCTTCATCCTCTGCAAGTTGATGCAAGGTTTGATGGCTAAGTAAGAAGCACAGGCCGTGCCATAGGTGACAGTGTTGAGCACGTATGTATTGAGGTGTTGAGTCGGGTCGCTACGGAAGAGTATCCTTTGATACTTGGTATCGTCAGGGTGCACCAGGATTTGGCGGTACATTTTTCTATATCCGCCGTTAGAACAAATGCATGTGAGCGATAACGAAGAAGGATAAGAAATAGATCGTCTTGGAGCTTAGGGCCGACCCGTAACGTATCATTCAGTGATACTCCAGTGGAGGTTTTAGCAGAACCATCGAATACAACACGAGTTTTGGTTGTTATACTGTCTTGCTTTAGGACAGCGTGGTGTGGAAGATAGAAACCCGGGGAATTCGTACTAGAACTACCGGAGGAGGACATATGATTTAAGTCTAAGTACTGCTGTAGAAATTCTAAGTAGTCACTACGACTCGTTTGATTTAAACTAAGGCGCTTCTCGAGCGACTGAAAACGACGCAAAGCGTGGGTATAGGAGTTGCCGAGCTTATATTTATATTCATTAAAGGTAATCTCACCACATAGCGTCCGTTAGGATCTCTGGTGGTATGCGTTTGGTAATGGTGTTGGCACGCCTTTTCATCAGGCGATAAACCTTGGGTAGAAGTGAGCTCTTCTATTTCCCAAAATCGGGTAAGGTTAACATCCTTGCCTTGATTATTTTGTATAAGATGGCAAGATAAATGAAGTTTTTGAAAACAACTACTTAAACTTCCAGCAACTACCCAGCCGAGCTGAGTCTTCTGCAATATGAGATCAGGGTAATTTTTAACTTAATTTGGCCGACGCATAACAATTTATAAAAAGTCCGACGCCTATGAGCGCATCTACAGTACAGGGTTTGCCAAATTCTGGATCAGCCAACACAATATTTTTAGGTATGTCTAACAGAGATGACTCAATGGGAGTTGAAGGCATTGCTTTGCTAATCTGAGGAATTACAAGAAACTCTACGCTTTTACAGAATTTGCTAAAGCGTGATTTTAACATGGCGCGAGAGGCATGTTTGATGTTGGTGCACAAGTCGTCAACCCCGCTGACGGAAATGTTGACTTCCGTTAGCTCCAGCTTCAGCAGTTTAGCTGCGGCTTCGGTTATGAAATGGGCTTGCGAGCCGGCGTCCAGAAAGACTCTGCACGTTTTTGCTACCCCTTGTGCATTAACAATGTCCACTACGGCAGTGGCCAACAACGTTTCGGAGGATACCAGAGCGTGTAAACTAAGGTTGGAATTGGATGAGGGACTATTCGACTGATATTCAGTTGGTGAGCATTTTGCCTTATCAAAATGAAGAAGCGTGTGATGTTTCTGATTACATTTAAGACATCTTCCAGACGCACATTGCGAAGTCTGATGAGTGTTACGTAAACAGTTAATACACAACCCGATCTTTTTGCCGTCTCAAAGCGAGAAACGCTGCTCAATGCCTTGAATTTGGGGCAATAATTAATATGATGGTCCTTGCTTTCACAATGAGGACAACAATTAGAGGAAATAGCTACTGAAAACAATTGCCTTGGCTGAGCAGGAGCCCGGCTATGGGTTTTAGGTAGGTCCGGTTTTGAAGTCGAAGATTGAGTGCGAACACTTTCGAAATGCGCACGCTTGGTTAAAAAAGTAATTAGCTGCTCGATGGTGGGTTTGGAGAAACTACTACTATGTTCCTCCCACCGTTCACGAATGTGATTGGGTAATTTTCGGCGTAAAATAACGACAAGAATGGAGTTCCAGGCCTCAATTGGTTCTCCTAATGTTTTAAGAGCACGCAAATTCTTATGTAAATGATCTACAAAGGCTTGAGTAGAAAAGTCTTTTGAAATCAAGTCGGTGTCAATTAAAGCTTGAATGTATTTTTCGCGTATGAGTTTGCGGTCATCATAGCGCTCTCTTAATAAATTCCAGGCCACGTCATAGTTTTGAGAAGACGTCTCAATGGAAGCGATAACGTTAGCTGCCTCACCTGTCAAGCAACCTTTCAGATAGAACAATTTTTTGATCGGAGTTATGTTATCATCCTCGTGAACTAAAGAATTAAATAAATCATAAAACCCTAACCACGAGTCAAAAGAACCACTGAACGAAGGTAGAGATATGGTGGGTAAACAAGATTTGTTGTCGATAAAATAATTGGGTGGTTGACACATTGTTTGGTCATTAATTAAAATTGGCGGTTCGTTCGAAATAGCGTTTACATTCGTTTGATTTGTATTCGGCGCTAAAGGTTGAGTAGTTAAATCGTTAACTGCCGCGACCTCAGTTGGTGTATGCGGTTGCCTTGTTGGCTTAGGAAATAAAAGATTATGAGCTACTTTATACGTTTTAAAAAATGTTTCCTCAAAATCAGATTCGTACTGGCGAAGTTGTTCCAAATCTTCATCTAAAAATTCTAACTCTGCTTGAAGAGCAAAGAAATTCTCACGCGTTTTTTCAATTTCGGCGTACCTTTTTCCAGAACGGGAAAGTCTTCTTCGGGGTCAAAATTACTGAGAAAGGTTTCGTAATTGGTAAGTGCGCGCTTGATAGAGCCGCGTTTAATTTTTAAGGATTTAATTTGTTCGGACGACATGCTTAACTCATTAATTAATGAAGAAATCACGTACTAATTGAATTCAATGCGATATTTTCTCGCTTCACGGAGACGGTATTGAATAATTCAATAAAAAGGAAATAATGGTGGTACAACTGACTTACTTGTCACAGTTTGTGGGCGGCTGTTGCTGAAGCCAAGAAGCAGGAGGTGCTGCCAAAGCTGGTGCTTGTTGGTGATTTGGACGGCTGAGATTCCAACGACCTGTCGTCCGGGTGCTCAATGACCCTAGGTGGGATTGACACAATGTTGTGTAGAAACTGAGTCACAATGCTCGCGTAACAATTATGCAATATCGGTAGTTTGTCACTTGCGTACAACGCGTGATTGTTCAACTTAATTGCTGTAAGCAATTACGGTAATACACTCACTTGTGTTGGATGCTGGTTATAATTACAGTACAAATAAGTTAACTCTTATTTGTATATACGGCTCGAAAAGGACCAATGTTCGGGCGAAGGTGGGTTTACCTTCGAACTGCTTGGTTGTTAACAATTATTTTTTGTACGAAGTACGGTACTAACTCTAAATCTAAACTTAACGCTTTTTAAAACCTTTGGAAGCCAGAGGGGCATCCCCAACAACAACTTAAAATAAACGCCATTGGCCACAAAAAATTACCGCCACGGCACTTGACCAATGGTGCGCTACAGCAGGGTGGCACGGACTGGTACAGACCCGGTAACCGAAGATTGAGGGTTCACAAATATCGCAAAAACAAATTGGCACAAAATAAACATCGGCCGTCAATCTTCCATTGTACAGCCGCAGAAAGCTGGCGCCGTTTTTACGGCTCACAAAGGTATTCATTGAAGCGGGCAACTTAATCTCCGGCTACACATTATTGTCACGTACACTGCGCTTGGGAACCAAAGTTGCTTATGACTAATTTATAAAAAGACAAAAGGTACATCTTAAAATCTACTTAAATCATAAATATAAATGTACAGACAAAACACATATTATTCTTTAAATTACAACTGACTTAAGATTTTGTCATCGCAATTACTTTTAACAAAATACAAATAGCTTACGGGAAACGTGTATATACATGGAAATTCAGTATTGAGTTGCTCTCGGTGCGTTGTATTTATTTCTTCGTTACAAACAATATAGAGAAGTACATGTGTAGCTAGGAAGCATGGTAGAGCATCAAAAGCACAACGGCGACGTAGAATTCCCGAAGATGTGTTGTCTTCTATTGAAAATGCTCCACATGTTCCTGAAAATGCGCACGTTGCATACTTTGAAAGAATGCAAATTCATAATTTGCCACCAACCGAACCTTTTCTCATATTTAATCATATCTTTATTAAAACAGTTAAAGGATATTATTTTAATATGTTCTTTGGGAGGTATTTTTTCCTCCAATTAAGTTTATAATTTAAAGTTGTTAACCTTATAAGTGAAAGTGGGGTTGAAAATGTGGTTGGGCAAAAAATCGACCTTTTTGTAGTTTGAGACCGTTATTTTCAGCCTCACTGCACACACCTAGAAAGGTTAACAACTTGATATTTAATATGTTCTTTGTTCAAACTATACTTGGTAAATAACATTCAGTAATGTGTGTTTTTTTATTTAGTGTCCCGGATGAAGACTTGCCAGACCTGGAAATTGAAGTTGATTCCTCTATAGTAGAAACCATTCCTTTGCTGACAGGAAATCGTATGGTGGACATTGCCTACTTTATTCAAGAGTGTGGAAAAATATATAATAATGAGAAGAAATGTACAACAGGAAAAATGCAATACAAGTGAAACCCAAAAAGCAAGGATTAATATCGGTCTTATACTTCCGTTGCAGTACTTGAAAAGAGAAAACATTACAATATCCACGCATCGCCACTCAAAATAATATTAATATTTCTTTTGTTTGGGCAACGACGTCATTGGTATAGGACGAGGTCAAGCCGAAGAATTTTATGCAGTTATGGATATGATGACAGTTTTAAAAAAATATTACACAAAACTAAAAGATGAAATGAGAAAGGTGTGAAGTAGAACTTCAATCGCAGATGGCTAAAGCTGCAGAGAAGAAAGGAAAATAGCTATTATTGACGGGGATTTGGAGCACGGTATGCATTTATAACTGTTATAATTGATGGAGGATGGGCCAAGCGATCCTATGGCCATGGATTTTCTTCTCTTTCGGGAGATAGGCTGTATATATAGGGGCAAGAAATTGTTGTATGTAGGCATACGCAACAAATATTGTATTGTTTATGCTGTCAGCAAAAAGCAAAAAAAGAGCCTACAAAATCTATAAATGTTTTTAAAAAACTATGTTCGGAGCATATACAAGAATGGAATAGGACATTATTAGTTGAAGAGATTTCTAATCTAGAGCAGAACCTCTTTATAATTTGCGATATAAATTTATCATCGGTGGTGATAGAGACTCAGGTGTCTGATAGATAGCGTTATGTACGGAAGATACGTTGAAAGAAAACTGGAATGCGCCAATCCTATGTAACAATGGCTTTTACTTTAACATGCCGAAGCTCGTTATTAGAAACACAGGGGACCTGCAATTTCTGCAAGACGCATCACTTAAAAGCTAAATTATCACGGCTTAGTGGAGCGGTTAGAACATCTATCGCAAAATCAAGTAATATGTCAACCACGCAGTTGTGCGAGGATCTTTGTAATATACTTAGTCCGCGTCTTTGGGGATCATTCAATTGCAGAACCGGTATTGCAAGGATACGTTAGAGAAGAAAATATGTTTACCGTTGCTGAAAACAAGGCTCTTTCTAGAACAAATATGCGAAAAGCAAAAAAGATTAACTACGAAACGTCTACAGCTAACCTCGCAGAAAAGATTTATAAAGCATTATTACAAAATTTTCAGGAGGAAAAAAGAGTAAAATTACCACTTTGCGGGGATCGTACCAACGGCGATGTTATGGTTCCGCACTATGTTTTAATTTGGGGCTTTCGTGACATACGCAATGTTTACCTGAGAGAAAGCATCCCGCTTGGAAAAGATTTTGTAATGAAAAGAAAACACTAAGATAATTACAATCCGCGTACACACGAGAAAGAAAAATATGGTGGTATTGACAACTGACCTGCCACCAAAGGACTATGGCCCAGAAGCTTGGAAAGAAAGATTATAAAGTGATCAAATTAGAGTATCGAGAAACAAAAATTTTGTCTCAACTGGAAGATGACAGAGTGCTAGAGCAAATTGCCCAAACTCTGCCTAAGGCAACATATGAAGAGATGTAAAATGGTTTTGAAGCACGGAGGAAATCGTATAACAGCACATCTTCCTTCAAACGAATATGTTTACGAAGATCTACTACATCCTGCCACTGTTTACTAAAAACACTTTTTATAGTTCCCGTCATTTAACGAACTTCTCAATTATTGACATGGATGAATTCACAAAAAGTTGCTATAAAAAATATGAAGAACGTACAGGTGCAAAAGTAATGGGCCGATGTGGTTTTATCCGCTTAAAAGAACACCCTTACTTAGGAACAAAGTCGGATGGATTGGTAGATGGGGAGGAGCAGGTGTAGTCTGAAGTGAAGGCTTATATTCACGTACGCCAAATAAAGTGCTGATGTGGAAGGAAAAAGGCCATTCTGTGTGAAACTGGTTGACGGTAATATTCAGTTAAGAGAGACACACATGTATTATTATCAAATACAGGTACAATTAAATATTTTATCTAAAATTATTGGATATAGTTTCCAATACACAGGACTTAGATCTCATACTAATTCGAATTATAAATAATGAAAGACTTTTTATAATAGCATGTTACCAAAGTTGAAAGAATTTTATATGAAGTGTGCATTGTTACCAGAATTAGCAGACCCAAGAATCGAGAGGGTTTGAAAGCTAGAGATTCAAATCGAATAACAAAGGCACAAAATGAATGCAAAAAAAAAATTGTAATAAACAGTAAGTTTCTTATGCCATGATAATAAATTGTATATAAACTGTAACAAGAGCATAAAACAATTGTCAGTAAGTACAAAAAACATAAGTAATAGATACAGCTGCATATATAGGGTTTTTCACTTAAAACTCCGCACGCCAATAACTCCAAAACAAAAAGAAGTATTTAACTTCTGTAAAAAGTAATCAATATATGGGGTCAAGTAGATATTTTTCAAAGTTTAAAAAATCCGACGCCTGCAAAAGAGCTGAGCGTCGCGACACGTCGAAAAATTAATCGATTGCAGGGACTTTGAAAATAAGCGCATACAAAGTACATGTTATTTAAAAACTTTTTTGTAGTTTAATCAAACTTATTTACTTTACTCGTTTCTGAGTTATAGCGGGTTTATAAGAAACCCTTTTTTATTGACAAAAAATGCGATTAACGATTTTTACTAGTATGCCATGAATATTAATTACTATAGCAACCATTGTTATCACCAATTTTTTCGACTGCAATTAAAACGATAAATGTCAGTGTTGTGTCAAGATATTGTCACATTTGTCACAAGAAATATCAAACTTGATTTCGGTTGAAGAAGACTAACAATAATTATGTGAACATGGTGCAATTTAACGTAGACATGTTACAAGTGTTTGGAGAATACAGGTCCAATTGTAGAGAAGCAAAAGAGTTTACGCACGTTATCCAGAAAGAAGAGTCCCCGATGCAAAAACCTTTTCAAGTTTATGTAGAAATTTAAGGGAATATGGCAGCTTCGTAAAACCTAAGAGATATAGAAAAAAATGGCTACAAATGATGAAAATACCGCTGCTGTAATTCAGCAGGTTGATAATAAGCCTAAGATATCCCTAGCAGGAATAAAAAGAAAATACAGGTGTTACCATAAGTTCATCGTGGAGAATTCTACATAGAAACTCTTTTCGCCCGTAGAAAACTAAACTAGTTCATAAATTAAAACCAGGTGATTACGCTAGAAGAATGGATTTCTTAGCAACATTGTCCGATTTGTATAACCAAGATGTAAATTTTCTATTCAAAATCTTATGGAGCGACGAAAGTCGATTCCATAGTAATGGAATCGTTAACACACACAATTCTCGTTTTGGTCTGAAAACCAGCCGCGTTAGATTACAAAAAGAGGCAGTCAGCGAATATTTGAGCATCAATGTTTGGTGCGGCATATTAAATGGATTCCTTATTGGACCTCACTTTTACGAAGGCACTTTAAATGCAGATCGCTATTTAAGATTTCTTCAAACTACACTTCCGGAACTATTAGAAGATGTGCCCGTTGAGACTAGAATGAACATGTGGCTACAACAGGATGGAGCGACTGCACATAATGCCCAAATTGTAACGAGGTATTTGAACAGAGAATACCCCAATAGATGGTTTTGGTACTAATGGACCAGTAAGGTGGCCGGCGAGGTCTCCGGACATTACACCACCTGATTATTTTCTTTGGGGTTACCTAAAAGATGTTGTTTATGAAGAACCTATCGAAGATATGGCTGATCTGATTAACAAAATTAGTGCAGCGTGTGCCGCTATTACAAGAAGGACGCTCCTACAAGTTACCTAAGCTCTTAGGGTTATTATGAACCTGCTGAATTAGCAGCAGTATTTTTTCATCATTTGTAGCCATTTTTTCTCTATATCTCTTAGGTTTTACGAAGCTGCCATAATTCCCTTAAATTTATACATAAACTTGAAAAGGTTTTTGCATCGGGGACTCTTCTTTCTAGATAACGCAGTGTGTAAACTCTTTTTGCTTCTCTACAATTGGACCTGCATTCTCCAAACACCAGTAACATGTCTACTTTTTTTCCTCATTGCTAAATTGCACCATGTTCATATAATTATTGTTAGTCTTCTTTCAACCGAACAAGTTTGGATATTTCTTGTGACAAAATGTGACAATATCTTTGACACAACACTAACATTTATCGTTTTTTAATTGCAGTCGAAAAAATTGCGATAACAATGGTTGCTATAAGTAACTAATATTCATGGCATCCTAGTAAAAAAAATGGTTAATCGCATTTTTTGTCAATAAAAGAGGTTTCTTATAAACCCGGTATAACTCAGAAACAGAGTAAAGTAAATAAGTTTGATTAAACTACAAAAAAGTTTTTAAATAACATGTACTTTTGTATGCGCTTATTTTCAAAGTCCCTGCAATCGATTAATTTTTTGACGCGTCGCGACGCTCAGCTCTTTTGCAGGCGTCGATTTATTTTTTTTGAAAAATATCTACTTGACCCCATATATTGATCACTTTTTCAGAAGTTAAATACTTCTTTTTGTTTTGGAGTTATTGGCGTGCGGAGTTTTAAGTGAAAAACCCTATACAGGGTGTTAGGTAAACATGCGGCAAAAATTCAAAGGGGTTTTTCCTTGGCGTAATCTAAAGAATATTTTGTTCTATGATGATTTCCTAAACACCTCTTTATTTCCACGAAGATACAGAATTGAACAAAATTTGCGACAGTAACAATATTTAATATCAAAAAATAAATGTAAAGTTGATCAATCTACAATAAATGTTCAGAAATGACTTCCTCCAGCCTGGATACAAGCATTCAATCTTCTCGTCAATGAATGTCAGAACTCGTTCAAATACACCAGGGTCGTTTTACCCCAATAGACTCAAGCCCAGCAATTATCCGATTTCGCAAGTCGTCCAAAATCTTCTACAGGAGTAGCGTAAACTAGTGATTTCAGATATCCCCATACGAGAAAAGTCCCGAGGAGTTTAATTCCGGGGGATCGAGCAGGCCATGCGTGTGGCCCACCTCGACCAATCGAGCGATCTCCGTATGTTGCTGTTAAAAAATTACGAGCAACCAAACTGAAATGTGGTGGTGCACCATCGTGCATATACCACATTGCCATTCTTAATCATAAATGGTACATCCTCCATAAGAAACTCAGGTAGTGTTTCTTCCAAAAGTTGCGATAAGATTCGCCAGTAAGTCTTGCTGGTAGAAATACCGGTCCAAAGTTAGGTAGTCACCCACACAATTCCAACCCTTACATTCAAGGAGAACCGATATTTGAAAACGATGCTCACATACCGCATGCGGATTTTCATCTGCCCACACATGGTTGTTATGAAAATTTCTAATTGCAGTTCTTGAGAAATTAGCTTCATCAGTAAAAAGAATCTGTGTCAGGAATTGAGGGATTCGAACTCAATTTTTGCAAAAACCATTGCCATAATGCAATACGTAGAGGAAAATCGGTTGGTAGTAGTGCCTGAACAGTTGGATGTAGTAAGGATACAACAAGTTGTCCTTAAGAAATTTCCAAACTGTCCAATGACTTACATTCAAAGCATTGGCTTGAATTTTCTCATAGAACTTCTTGAGATCGCTTTTTCTATCATGTTTAGCACATTCTGTTCCAGTTGTACCGTTCTTACTGCCATTGTTCTTCCTGGCCCTCCATTTTCGTTTCAATGCCCCGGTTCCGTGAAGGCGATCGATGAATGTTTTCGAAGATTTTCCGATCGGGATGTTACGGCCAGGAAACCGTTCAATGTACAATCGTCTGGCTTTAATAGAATTTCCATCGGCGAGTCCATACATGAAGTGCATGTCAGTCATCTCGGCGTTCGATATAGTGATTCATAATAGCGGACTTCACTAACTATTAAAGACACACGTAAAAGACCTAAACGTCACTCACTTTAAATAAATGTGACACATCAAACAGCTAAACGTCACTTAATTTTTACTTGACAAACTCATTTGGCGTACGCCATACTTTTATTACCTTAATATTGTTACTGTGGCACATTTTGTTCACCCTGTATCTTCAGAAAATAAAGAGGTGTTTAGGAAATCATCATAGGACAAAATATTCTTAGATTAGGCCAAGGAAAACCCCATTGAATTTGCCGTATGTTTACTAACACCCTGTATACTTTATGTATCTATTACTTATGTTTTGTACTTATGACAATTGTTTTATGCTCTTGTTACATTTTTTTTATACAACGATCCATTATAGCAAATTAAATATTATTATTATTATTCCCTTATTATCAACTTTTAATGTTGGTTACGGTTTTATTACTAGTAAGAAAGTAATTCAACTCCTCTTGCTAGCTTATAAATTTTCGGACTATGTGGCAAGTTTGCAGTATTATGGCACGCTGCCCCACATTAACGATTTTACTGGGTAGTCCGATGTTATTTAAGTTATTCAGGAAACCTTTGCTTAGGATACCCTCAACCGAGATCACAAAAGGAAGAATTGTCACATTTCTCAGTTTCCATTGCCTTTTTAGGTCATACGCCAAATTTTCATATTTTGTGACTTTCTCTTGTTCAGTCTTCATAATATTGTGTGAAGAAGGTACCGCGATGTCAATAATGGTGCCTGTTGCTTCTTTCTTATCAATAAACACAATATCCGGTCTGTTATAGTCAACTGTTCTATCAGTTGCTATGACTCTGTCCCAATATAATAAGTGGTCCGGTGTTTCAAGAATTGGCATCGGCTCATATTTATAGTAAGGAGGGGTGTAGTTTCTAGAAGTCCATGTTTAAGTGCAAGTTGTTGGTGGATTATTTTGGCTAGTTGGTTGTGCCGGCCAAGGTATGCCTTATCAGCTAGAGCTGGACACCCTGCTGTGATATGTTCGATGGTTTCTCCGACAGCTCCACATTTTCTACATTTATCTTCTATATTTAGCTTTAAACAATGTTTTTCGTAATTACGTGTTCGAATTACCCGGTCCTGTATTGCAATAAGGAAGCCTTCTGTCTCCGGGTATAACTGTGGATCACGAAGCCACCTAAGCGATGATAATTTATCTACGTTATCCATTTTATCAGTTTGGGGTATCTACCATGCATCGATTGTTCTTGCCAAGCGTTAATATTTTCAGTTCTTGTTGGTAGTTCATTTTGCCGCATACGCTGTGCAAGATTCAGTGGAGTAAAAACCCTTATCTGATTGAACCACTAACTGCATCAAATCGCTGTTAGTTGAATGGAAGTAACGTCTCATGTTATTTTCTTGATTTAAGCACAGATACTTAATATTAAGCAATCCTCTTCCACCTTCACTTCTCGGCAAGTACAACCTTCTCACTGAGGAGTTTGGGTGCAGGCTCCTAAATTTTGTTAGTAATCGCCTTGTTGTTCTATCTAGTTCATCAAGATCAGTGTCGGACCACTTCACAATTCCAAATGAATACGTCAATACCGGGACGGCCCAGGTATTTATTGCCGAATACAAATTACCGCCTGAAAGCTTAGTGTTAAGTAGCTTAGTTAATCTTTTCTTATACCTCTCAGTGAGCTCTCTTTTAAGCTCGGCATGGTCAAGTCGTTGGTTTTGAGGGGTACCAAGGTAACGGTAGGTTTCATGAAGAGGTAGTTGATCAATATCGCCCATGCTCTGTGGATTGTTCTCAATATTTCCTTTTTTGATGTTTATAACGGCGCATTTATCAAGCCCAAATGACATTCGGATATCGTCACTAAAGGTTTTACAGTCTTGATCAGTGACTGCATTTTCTCCCGTGACTCGCTGTACATCTTTAGGTCGTCCATGTACAGTAGATGAGATATTCGACATTTGCTTCTGAGATTCCCCCTATTTATGTCCACAGTTCCTATGTTTTCCTTGAAACCCACATAGTTGATTTCCATGACGTCATTAGGTGTTTCAGGACAGCTATTATGCGTGGGCATATTTGATATATTTCGAGGACTTTTATTAACCAGTCGTGGGGGAACAGAATCATATGCTTTTCTGTAATCGATGTAACATATATTTAAATTTCGTTTCATTTTCTGGACTTGTTTTAAGATTACTGAATCTATGGTTAGCTGATCCTTACAGCCCAGCGTCCCTTTATGCATCCTTTCTGTTCCTCCGAGAAAATTTGGTTAACACTGCAATGCTGGTATATTTTTCATTAATTACCGAAGTAAATAATTTGTATACTACTGATAAGCATGTTATTGGTCTATAATTTTGAGGTTGTGCGGTATCGCCCTTTTATATAGTAAGAAAGTATTGCCCTGGCATAAGAAGGTAGGTATTTGATTTGGGTCGTGAAGCGCCTGCGTAAAGAAATAAGCGAGTCTCTCGTGCGTGGCGCTAAAGTACTTGATCCAGAAATTTTGAAGTCTATCTGGTCCTGGCGCTTTCCAGTTTTGTGATCTTTTTACTGCCTTTACTATGTCTTCCTTGGTGAATTCTAGGAGATTCATACGCGGTATTTGCGCGTTAGCTCTCTCTATACTTCCAATCCATTCAGCTTCCTGATTGTACGGGTCTGCTCTTCCCCATATAGATTTCCAGAAATTTTTAAACTGACTGAGTTCATTATGTCCTATTTTGATATCAGTGTCATCGTCGCCTTGCTCTAGTTTTCTGAAAAACTTCTTCTGATTAGTATGATACTCTCTATTTTGTTCTTTTCTTTGCGATAGTTCGTTATATCGTCTTAATCTTGAGCCTTTGGCTTTAGCTTTTGCCTAAATCGATCTTGGAGGTCAATAAGCTTATTATTATATTCTGGATCCTTTTCAGGGATTTTAGCTCTTCTGGCGATTTCTCTTGTTTTCCTTAACACCTTCTTAGACTTGTTGTTTTTCAAGAATTCAAATATAATATCCATATCTGCCCTCAGTCTATCTACGCCCTGCTCGAGGCGTATTTTCCAAGCTGGTTTTTTTTTATTCTTGTTCTGGTCTTTTGATTCTATGGTGTAGGTTTTTGTCCATTTAGCTCAATGGCAGTAACAGCAGCACAGTACAAAGCCAAATGAATTTCGTCAATACTTCTGTTTATATTAAGATATTTCTCAAGAGCCTTATTAACGCTTGTAAGAATTGATTGTGCACGGTGGGCATTATGCAAAATTGGTATCTCTGGTCTTTTGAGTGGATCTGTACCTTCATAGAAAGCCAACAAACTAAGAAATTTATCCAACGCGGCATTATTCTCCTCTGCCTGTTCAGTTTCAATGGGTACATTGCTTACACAAACTTCCGCACCAGTCGGTTCTGTTTGATCACCGATATGTTGTTGTGGGGTCGGGTGAATTTCTATTCCATTTGGTTCTATTTGATCAAACATATCTTGTTGTTGAATCTCGTAGCCAACTTCCCGTTTAATTTGATCAATTTCAGTTTCCGTTAAGTACTTTTTCCTTATGATGACACTCTTCCTATCCACTAGGTTCTGTTCTGATAGGTTAAGATCCGGATGAGCCCTTGTAAAACTCGGTATGAAGGGCGTGTCTCCATCCAGGGAGTGGATTATCGCTACACTTGTTGACGCGATAGAAAGCACGAACAACAGCTATATTCATTTCTCGTGTCCATCTTATTCGTCCAGTGCAGCCTCTCCTACGAGCAGCCCTCCTTGTTGGGGGCGAACTGGCAGGCAGAGCGGTGTTTTGTTCTTCAACCCCATTTATTGTTTCCACGTCCCGTTGGTTCGATTGGGCTGTAGTTTGTTGTGCGACAGGTGTCCGCCTCGTCAACCTCCTGCCACCGACGTCCCGCTCACTGTCACGTCCAGCGCCGGCTCCAGACGTGCCCTGGCGATCCCCAGGCAGCGACTTTAATCTATTCCGTAATATTCTACTACTCATCATGGTTTAATGGTATACAGTTTTAACCTACTGCGCAGGCCGGGGACCCCCGAAATTTTCAGCCGCCCTCTGGAGTCAGACGCTGTCGGGCGGCCGCTCTTCTAGAGGCAGACGCCGCTTCCGCAGATCTCTCATACGCCCCAATCAATTGATCCGGCCGGTGGAAACCCGCGGCCCCTTTAAGGCAGGGACTACCACCTCGTTTAGGTTGAGGCACCCTAACTGAGGTAGGTGGGGTCGTCATACCCAAAGTGCCAGCAAGTCTTAGCTAGCACCCCTCTGCCTTATTATTATTATTATTATTATTATTATTATTATTATTATTATTATTATTATTATTATGATAAAACTTTGTACCCTACACTGGTGCGTTCCAAACTCAATTATTGTTCATTAATATGATATCCCACACAAAGTAACCATATCGCCTCTGTTAAAAATGTTCAAAACATATTTTTGAAATATCTAGTTTTTAAAATTGATGGAACTTAACTCACACGAAACACGTTTGTTAAGGTTTGACTTTCAATGTTTACATCAACGCAGATATACATCTAGTAAATAGAGGTAGATGCTAAGCTACTTCTCAGAAGTAAGTAATTAAATAACGAAATACGTTTATGTATGTTTAAATCTTAATTCATACGCTTTGAGTGGCGACCAGACTGCAAAGAGTCAAAAATCAAACTATAGTATTATTTTTCTCTACTACTACTACTTCATTATCTAATTGATTATTTTTACCTTTTTATCACTAATTAAACTTCATGTTCCATTTTGTACTATACGTAACAAAATAATCTGCAGAAAGTTTAATTTAAGCTTTTCTCATAATGGCATTAACAACTGTACGTTAACGTTATTACTTAATAATAAATAACATTTATTTTCTTGTTATGTCTCTTATCATCTCGCTTGTCATATCAGTTCAATCTTTTATTTTTTTTTTTGCACAATAGAACAAATTTGTATTGTTACCGTGTTTCTTGGGAGATTAGTAGTTGTGTTTTGGTTTCTAAGATAAAAAAAACGGTAAGTAATTTACTTTACCATTCTAGAAATGTAAGTAAAAAGAGAGAGTCCAATTAATTAACTACCTTTATTACCAAAATCCTTTAAAAATTAAAATAAAGGTACACTTCGTGCAATTATTAAATGCAATTCCACTAAATTCCTTTGTGTTTGATTTACAGAAACTGTTGAAGAATTCAACATGATTCCTGTGGGTTTTTCTTACTTCTCTGATATTTGAGTTTACCAGAACTGTTGCTGAATTTAGCAGTACTAAAGTACTTGAGCTGGGTTCCTTCTGTACTTTTGTTGACAGGACTTGCTCCTATCTGACTCCATGTCGCTCATTTTTATGCAGAAATAACTTGCAATTCTATTGACAGCTACTTTTTCATAGGTATATTTTTTCACAGTAAACAAATTTGTTTCTAAGTAATATCAATTGCATCTATTGTTAACAATGATCAAAAATTTACGATCCCGATATCTCTATAAAAATACCATGACAACACTTTTATTCAAATAAATGTATGTTCATAAAGAAAAACGTTCTATCGTGCAAAAAACGTTATAAGCATTGCGAGCGTTAAGGACATACCGATTTAAGACAATTGTCTTCGATCGGTAAACCGTGTTACCGTTCTAATATTTAATATACTATAGTGTTCATATATACAATATGTATTACCATACATCTAGTTTGTCCTACAGTTGAGTTTTTCCCAATTTTCCTTTTTTAAAACTTAGAAAAATCGATATTTACCGAAACTTTAGTCCATCGGTGTAAAACATTTTAGATTCAAATTTAAAATTGGTATAGTTTTCTATATAAATGCCCTTTTCCTAAGGTGATAAAACGGAAAGAAACGGAAAATTAAAATATTTTATGTTGTAGGTATATAAAAAAAACGGATACATTAAAAGTACTTACAGTTCCAGTGGTTTTTTTTCTTGGTAGGTACTGTATACACAAAAAACTCACCTGAAATAAAAAATAAAAACATTAATAAATTATGTGTTTTATTAAAATGAGTTCACATTCAGCAAAACTTTTTTGTATAGTATAACTATTCTTAAACAATTTAATAAACATGAATCTATAATCTATCAACGCACAAGGTAAAAATGACTTCAAATATTCGATAAGTATTTCATTTTTCAGTTTAGATAGTTTGAACTATTTGATATGTATATTACCGTTTTGTAATAATGAATAACATTAACACAAGTGTTTTGATATAGCATTCAATGAAAAACCATAACAAATTCACGTCTTTAGTTGGAGTTAGAATTATAATTTCGTATGCAATTTTTAGTATTGTCTTTCTGTTTTCATAAAGGTAATATTAACATAGCAAAGTCTATAAATAACGATGTAATTAGTAGGACCAAATTTATCATACATTAGTGTTCTTCAAACAAGGGACACAGCTTAGGTAATAATCTATAATCCAGGCGCAATTCAATAAAGCCGAATTCCGTTTACATCCGGTATATAGTGAAATATAATAATAATATTACGTTTAAACATGCTTAAACTAGTATTTCTTAAAATGAAAATATAAAGGTATAATGCAAAACATAATATCTTATAAACGACACATAAAAGTACGAGATCAACCACTAAGCGTATATTATTTACGTATCCTACATACATATTAAAGTATGTAGAACACCTAGGAATACGTTAATTTTATGTATCATATATTTTTTTACTACATCCATTTGTACCCGTACAGAATTTTTTTAAAACGAGACCTAAACGTATAATGTATTCTAAAAGAAAATGCATTATGTTCAAGTTTTGTTTTTATATATTTTACTGGCGTTCCCTTGACAGAAACAATAAAAAAAAAACTTTTCCATTACAATTTTCGTAGAATACTTTCTCGCATATATTCTATAAATATTCATTTCTCTACTATCTTTCTACAGCTTCGGTCATAAATCTTTACTTTTTTCGAACGCGAATAGAAGTTTGGCATTTAATTGAAACGGACGCTGAATAAATTCCTTCATAAAAAATGAAAACGTAACCGATATGAGAAAATTTATAAACCTTCAAATATAAATGGTGAGATGAAATAGTTTACGATACCAAGCATTAAGAATTACACGTGCTCAAATTTGTATAGAAAAGTTTTGCGTAATTAATTAGGTAAAAAATGCTATTTATTGTAAAACCAAATTAAATTTAATTGCGTTACACTTCGAGAGGCTTCAAGGTGCACAACTCTCGACCCTTATTAATCAATTTATACCTAAAGATTAATTTACCGTTAATTAAAACGAAATTCCACAATTAAACCGAAAAACTATTTCCTTTGCAGTGAAATCACGTTTGTAATTTTCATCTTAAAAGCGAGAAAATTATTAAATTAAGCTAGCTGAACTTTAAAAAATGTAAGAAATTTACGCAATATAAAATAATTCCACAATTATTACAAATGTTCACTTCCATTTTCGGAAAGCTTTATTACAAACATGCGCTTAATAGTTCATTAAATTGTTTATTTAAAAAACTACCCAATTAGATCTGTAGAGCAAAGTCCTAATAAGAAAAAAAAATTTGCAATATTATGGAGTCGGAAATTATTGTATATAAAAGTTGAGAAATAGATTGGATCTTAACAAATTACCGGAAGAAGTGGAAAAGAAGTGTTTTTAATTGTCATCGTTGGTTTTTTTTACGATTTCCGATATAAGTAGACCTTCTATAGAAAAAGTTAAGCACAAAAGCAACAACTTCACAACTACTGAGAAAAGCCAAAACCAATGTTTTCCACAAAACTAATTCGATTTTGATGAAATTTATAGAACATGTGTATTTTTATATCTTCAATAAATTACAATTTTTTTTAAGGAAAATAAATTTAATTTAATTTTAATTTGAAAAAATGCTGTCATCAGAAAAGTTGATTAACCTAAATTTGATTTTTTAAAATTGCATTTTAGTTTTATTAAAACCCCTACAAAGAATCATAATGTTAATGTGAAAAAGTTGTTAATAATGGAAAAACCAAAACAAAACTTTTTCAAGAACGATTTCTCCATATTATATCACAAATTTTTCATTGCTAATTTAAATATGTTGAATACTGATTCAAAACATTCATTTCAGTGCAAAAAGATTCTAATTGATAGACGTTCAATTTGCTTCTTATCCGACGTTTCGGTTGCTAGTATGTGGAACCTTTTTCAAGGTATCTATTTTATTGTTAAAAAGAAAAATACAATTAAAATTATGTGACAATTAGGTACATCATAACAATTTATGCAGTGCCATACAGTAAAAATAATTATGTTATACTAGTAACAAAATGACTAGAGCTGTTGCATCTCATGATAAAATTAGCAATAACCTTATAAATTAATTTATCTAATTCTAGAAACTTACCGAAGAATTAAGATGTCAATGATGGACACTGAATGAACGCGATGAAATTAATGCATTTGGATTCAGTTAAACACATAGAAGAATTACAATTATATATGATAAAAATATAGAAATTTACTGTATGGCACAACATAATTGTTATGATGTACCTAATTGTCACGTAATTTTAATTGCAATTTCAAATAAAAACTAACAGCAAAAATTATTTTTTTTAATGTTGAATTTGATGAAATATAGTTTTGCAACATTATGAAGAAGCAAGGGATAGCGTTGTTGCCACCTGAAGGAAAGTTAGCAGTATTTCATTCAACAAATAGAAAACAATATGTAGAAATGCCAGCTATAAATTCGATCAGTTCTACACTAAGAAGCCTCAATAAGGCAGAAACACTTATGATGTAGGTGCGACGTTCGTGATTCAAATTATTTCACGCGGAAACTGTTTAAATTATACTTTTCCTACTTTAACCAACATTGTTATCCTACTATTTCCTAGATTACAATTATATCCTATTCTTATCTTAAACGTTCTCAATAAGATGGTGGTGGATGATTGTGACTTTATTATGGAAAATGAATGAATGATATCGTTCATGAATTCTGCATCTATTAAAATTTATTTTTTAATTATAAAGAACGTTTCATGTTTCCAGGACAGTGCTAAACTATATTTAACACTACATCTTATAAATAAATGGTAGCTATGCGGCGATTTTAAACCGAAAATTTTGACACTCCTTTTTTTGACTTTTTCCGACGATTTAGAGTTAGTTAGCAAAAAAAAAAAAATGTCCGGGGGCCGTTGGTGGATATGTAAATACCACTGGTCCGATGGTGTTATTTATAATATCTCAGATGTAATTAGTGCATTATCAGTCGAGCAGAAAAGGTCCGTTAACCTACACAGATTTTGCCATTACATATTACAAAAATATTAATTTCAATATTTTTGTTCAAATAAAAGTTTATAATTTAATTATATTCAACTTTTGTTTAAACTATTTATTGATACGATAAGTAATTACTGAGTTATTTCAATCACGTGATACTAATTTGTTTAACAATATCTCTAAGAATATTAATTATACAAAAGAAGATATAACAAGAAAGTTGTTGAAAATTGTATTATCCATAACTTCTATTTGTACAACTTATTCTTTCTCCCCTTTTCGAGAATTGGTTTAATAAATATTCAGAAGAGGGAGAGCGTCATTTGGGTCAAGAAAACGGGTATAAAAAGAGATATATACGTCTTAACTACATCTAAACAGTTGGGTATATTTACGCGTTGATATTTTTTTAACGGCATGAATTCGTTGTTAAACTGTCTTTACGTTACTTCCCGAATTTTAAGGTGAATTATGAAAAATTTTAGAAATCCGGTTATTTAAATGTTTTAATTTTCTTAACACCTTTAAACAACAATTAGTGGTTTTTTGATCTTAAAATGCCGTTTTGACCCCCGCTTAATAAAATGTATTTCTAATACATTTTAAACGGAAGTTAAAATAAGAAATTACTGGAAATGCCAGAAGAAGGCGAAACGATTGTTTTCCTATAGTGTCCAACAAAGGGAACGGTATTTTCCGAATTATGTCAGTTTCTTCGATTATCTTAAAATCCACATACAAAGGTATACAATCTTTTCACCTTCTAATCACAAGTCTAATAAAAAACAATCTCTCTCTCTCAGTATCTCTCAGTGAAAAGCGTCAGTTTGATATCTTTATCAAGTTTTCGATTTATTCTCAAAAACTAAGTAAGTAAATAGAGATCAAATCATGCCGTAATAGCCGTAACAAATGGTGATAGGATTCCTACTTTTCAAAAGGGTGCCTGAAGATATGAAAAACCACTGTATACAAATCAAAGAATAATATCAAACTAGTAAACCACGTTTTGTATTGCGTACAAACTAATTTATTTACAGAGATAGTAGTTATAAAAAATTGACACAGCATAATAATATTAACATAAAACTTCACGATAAACAATATTTCTAGTTGTAAAAGCTTCCGTCCTCCATTACTTTTTTTCAGCATATACGAATTATACATAATACATGTGCCATACATACGTTATGTCCGAACAGTAACCTTTGACCTTATTTGACCTCCCATTAGATATTTTTTTAAATACACGTTAATACTTTTCTTAAGTTATAACGTAATTATATTTCAAATATGAAGCATTTTGGATGCGTAGTAACCTTTGACCTTATTTGACCTCCCATTAGATATTTTTTTTAAATACACGTTAATACTTTTCTTAAGTTATAACGTAATTATATTTCAAATATGAAGCATTTTGGATGCGTAGTAACCTTTGACCTTTTATTTGACCTCCCATTAGATATTTTTTTTAAATACACGTTAATACTTTTCTTAAGTTATAACGTAATTATATTTCAAATATGAAGCATTTGGATGCGTAGTAACCTTTGACCTTATTTGACCTCCCATTAGATATTTTTTTTTAAATACACGTTAATACTTTTCTTAAGTTATAACGTAATTATATTTCAAATATGAAGCATTTTGGATGCGTAGTAACCTTTGACCTTATTTGACCTCCCATTAGATATTTTTTTAAATACACGTTAATACTTTTCTTAAGTTGTAACGTAATTATATTTCAAATATGAAGCATTTTGGATGCGTAGTAACCTTTGACCTTATTTGACCTCCCATTAGATATTTTTTTTAAATACACGTTAATAATTTTCTTAAGTTATAACGTAATTATATTTCAAATATGAAGCATTTTGGATGCGTAGTAACCTTTGACCTTATTTGACCTCCCATTAGATATTTTTTTAAATACACGTTAATACTTTTCTTAAGTTATAACGTAATTATATTTCAAATATGAAGCATTTTGGATGCGTAGTAACCTTTGACCTTATTTGACCTCCCATTAGATATTTTTTTAAATACACATTAATACTTTTCTTAAGTTATAACGTAATTATATTTCAAATATGAAGCATTTTTGGATGCGTAGTAACCTTTGACCTTATTTGACCTCCCATTAGATATTTTTTTTAAATACACGTTAATACTTTTCTTAAGTTATAACGTAATTATATTTCAAATATGAAGCATTTTGGATGCGTAGTAACCTTTGACCTTATTTGACCTCCCATTAGATATTTTTTTTAAATACACGTTAATACTTTTCTTAAGTTATAACGTAATTATATTTCAAATATGAAGCATTTTGGATGCGTAGTAACCTTTGACCTTATTTGACCTCCCATTAGATATTTTTAAATACACGTTAATACTTTTCTTAAGTTATAACGTAATTATATTTCAAATATGAAGCATTTTGGATGCGTAGTTTTTGAGTTTTGTCTACCAAATGGTACAATATAGCCAATTTTCAACTTTGACCTGAGTTTAAAAATAGACAATTATAAATTTTGAAATGTACTACCCTTTAGACACTTCCCCATTTAATTGCGAGTTGAATGATACCACATTTGTCTGGATTAACCCAGAAACAAAAAGCCTTAGCGTTTACAGTCCCAAAAATCTTTAGTAATTATTATATAGATTCTATGGTAAGATAGACTTCGGATTAAGTATTCTGTAAAACTGCGATTTAAAAAAGATATTTTGTTGGGTTGACAAGATATGTGCAAGCTGAAAAATATCCATCATACATAAGATTTTCTTTACCTGCAGCAGGGTAAAATTTGACTAAGAAAACTTACAAGTTTTAATTTACACATAAGTGTGAAACTTAAAATATGGTTTAAATTAGAACCAAAATCTCTTTCAAAGAAAACCAAGTTCGACAAATTCGAACAAAAGGTATAAAAGTTACATCGTTCTTTAAAAGTTATTATTTACGAGTTTCCTACTTAATATAAAAAATATGCAAAATTAGATATCCTTTAAAACGGCTATTTTAAAATTGTGCCTTGTCGTGGACATTCTAGAAGAAAGTTGACTGGACTAGTGTTATAGTATAGATTCGGGTCTAAAGGCCGTCGTTGATTGAAATTTCATACTAATGTTTCACTAACCCGAGTGATCAGCATCTTCAGACGTCCTTCTATCTCCGATTTTGGATGTAGACTGATGAGTAAGGCTTCGCAGGTTGTATTTATACTGGTCTAAAAGGAGCAGGGCTTACAAATCCGAACTCATCAGTCTACATCCAACATCGGAGATGGAAAGAACTGAATCGTTAGGAGGACATTTCAATAAACGACGGCCTTTGGTTTCGAATCTAAACAACACTAGGCCGCAAAAGCCCAAATCATTTTGTCAAAAAATGAATTATTTTTTTTGTAGTTACGGTCGTTTTAAAACTTAAAATAATTTCAGCAATTTCTCTTGTTTACTTTTACCAAAAATGTTTTTTTTCAGAGATTGAAGGAAAAATAGTTTCAGGACATGTTGCCGGAATCCTCGCATATTTGCACACCCTGTACAAATGAACTAAAATTAAGTATACAGAAATATAGTGCAAGAAAAACCATTTGTTATTCAAGAATAAATCTGTCATTACAAAAATGATATTATAGCAATTGATTTTGTTGCTTAAATTCCAATTAAGTTCTAGTTGTTGAGGCTAACAGTTGTAATCGATAATTTCTTACACCAATTAGAAATAACATTGATTTGTCACACAAAGTCTGTTTCGGTCGTATTAGAAACATTATTTTACGAAACACATGTTGCTTTCCAACAACTAAACTATTCCAATAATTTATGATACTTTTACAAATAATTAAAACTACTACAATCGGGCTTGAATCTTACAATTTCATATCATAGAATAAAATGTAATTTATTTATTATAATAATTGGGTTTCATTTTACGTGTGGTTTTTGCTTATTTACTCAATTAATTATTTCAAACAAGGTTTTCTTATGGTTAATTTTCTCGTGTCAGTAAATAGGCGCTTTTAACATTGTCACAAAGCAATAAGGGTTGGACGCAGGATTAAATAGATGAACCAGAACATTTCATGATTATACCTTTTGTATAGTTTAATAGTTTCGAGTTAGCATAATTCTGCCTATCAATTTAAACAACTGGTGATAATTAATTACATACAATTCAATCTATAGAATTAGTCATAAAAATATTAATTTGGTTTGATTTAAAATTTAAGAAAGGATCAAACAATGAACAATATTAGTAACAACAGTAAAATAATTTATTTTACACTGACTGGATTTCGAATGTAATCGATTACCCCCAACTATGTTCGCGCAGAATAGGTAATTAAAAGCAAACATAATTATTTTTCTAAAACAAATACATTCGTATTTTTGTATGATTAATTGCAAATGTATTTGAAACATGGTCAACTATATTATATTTTGATTGTTAATTATTTTTCCCCCAATCATAAACCTATTTTGCCTATAAATTAAATTTTATTGAAAAATAAAATTAATTACAATTACAAAGATCGTTAAATATTATTTAACAAACAAAGTATAATCCTATTCTTTTCAATCGTTATTATTTACATTGTACAAAACTGTAAGCTTTAGCGAAAATCTTTTGAGAACAAAATATTATACAAACGAAACAGAAATAATCACAAATTTATGATCAAATAGTTAGATTATATTTTCCAAATTTAATTTTTACACAAAAGCACGTACTCTATAATAAATTTATTTAATATTAGAATATTAAATGTTTAGTCATGGGCCGAATTAAATTAGAAAATTGATTTAATTATTTTTACAAAAATGTCTATTGTTAAGAATAATGTAGTTACTTACCAACAAACAACGTATTCATTAAGACGTATATTTAGAACGCAATATATCAGAATTATAATATAATGAGAAGGTCTTTATTGATGTTTATGCATGTACAGTTACTTGTAAGGTAAACAATGCATACAAAAGTTTTTTAACGTTAATAAAGTTTAATGAGTTTGTAATAACAATGCTATTAATAACAAGGTATTGTTTTATTAATAGTTTTTGTCTTCAGGGCGTGTTTCACAAATTTCAAGAACTTTATTCATTAGTGTAACATAAGGAAACAAATTATTCATAGTTGTATCTATCTACATAATGATTTAGACAAAAACTATTGTGTTGCAATATTAATTTAGTTTTTTTTAAAGATTAATTTTATTAATTAAATAACACTGACTTCTAATTTGTTAAAATGCCTATTCAGTCAGTTCCTTAGTACCTATGTCATTTCATTCAAATTAAAATTCGATCAAGATCAACACAATTATGGTGTTGGTAAAACAATACAGGCGCATTTGATGTGAACCACTTTTAGATTTCGAATTTGGTAAATGCAGTGCCGCCACTCATTTTTAAAAAATTTGTCCGTTATCCAACATCAAAATATAGTTTTTTCATCAACAAAAGTGTGTACTCTATTTATTTACACACACAAAAACAAACCCGAAGTTATTACTCCATATATCCATGATTTAAAAAATTTAATTTCCCACAAAAATTGTCTAAAAATTGATCTAATGCCATTTACAGTGTAAGTGGAGCGGTTATCATTCACTCCCCCTTATGTTTTAAAAAAAGTTTTGTCTATTCAATAAAGTATTAATAAACAAAACATCGTCACATACAACACAATTATTCCTAAGTTTAACTTGAAAGCGTAAAAGTACATAAATGAGATTCAATTTCAATCTACATTAAATGATTCAACAATTATTTCAAAACCAAAGTGTTGACAGGAAAAGACCAAGAAATTAATTTTTATTTCGTTTGGAATTGGTAACACTAAGAACTATTAATACACTTGCTAACTCAAGATAAATCCAACAATAAAACATATAACAAAGTTGTAGAAAAATTAAAGAATGCTTTGGTAATATAAACAAAACCTCTACTATTACATGCCTTCTTCTATCAAAAACAATCTCTGCATAGTAAATATTAAAAATTATAGGAAATACGTGTGAGTAGGTGTTGAGGTTGAGGAATAAATAAAACGATTAATAAAAAAATTGGCGCAGAAATCACATTGCCATAATACTAATAAAATAAACGTGTAACAGCGTATACATACTGTGCAGTGGCTGTAGGGGGGGGGGGGGGGGGGGGGGGGGAAACATTTTTTAACAGTTTTTTATAATGTTACGTAAGACCGTAAAAGTTTGAAAATTTCACCGCGAAGTAATTAGGAAAATCAAATTACGAAATTCAGTAATGACCAACACTCGTTTAAATACTCCCAACTGTGTAATAGCATAACTCTTAAGGTAGGATAAAGCTCTCAGTACAGGTTTTCTTACCCTCTTCTTCAACATCCAGTTTCACGTTCGCATCGATTAGAATTAATAAAAATTTCATTTTATTTTTAAAAAAAAGTTCAAGTAAAAGTTGTAGATAAAATTTCGCGGATATGCGAAATACAATTCACGCTATTAGTTACATACTTATTTATTATCAACCCACGAATAAATCTTGAAAATGATTTAACTATTATAAATAACATTTGTGAATATTTAAAAACATAAATTATCTATAATCTTTTTAAGATTACTGCATTTTAGACATCTGCAGATTGGGTATGTTTCTTAATGCGTTATACCATTTTCATCCTTCATATTTTTGATTAAAACAAACATTACTTTATTTAATTTGGTGAGGTATTTATAGTCACTGTATTTGCATGTGACTTTAATTTCCTGCAGAACAAAATAGGTGTGAAGATGATTTGAGTGAGTGAGTGAAAGTAGTATAGAATTTTCTTCACTCTGTTACCAAGTGTGAATACTAAAAAAAAATGAGTTTTGAGAAATAAATAACCGAACCAAAAAGAAATTTTTACGCAGGTCGATACTGGTAAAGTATCTATTTACGTAACATATAAGTTAAATGAAGGGTTTATTCTGGTTCTTTCGATACTTATTGAAAATCTAAAAAGAATTTGCTGGAATATAACCGTTAGATTTTTGTATAGTATATGATGACCAAAATCATACTCAATTAGTGAGGATTGTGCAACGTCATTAATTGATTATTAATAAGTGTGGTGCAACATCTAGCGCAACAACTTTGTGTTATCGTAGCACACCCGAATAGTAATGTATTAGCTTTAACAAATTGGCCGAAAGATAGTGTGAGTAGTTTACAGGGAAGTCGATTTTTGATCATTAATGCCGAGAAATCATTAATGCTAACTAAGCGTTACCTGAAAAACTTACTTGTAAGTCATCCACTTTTGGGCGACTCTCACTCACTCTGAAATTCTGAAGAGGTTCCAAGAAGAACAGCTAGCCACAATTCTAGGTGTTTGTTAGCAACTCCCAATCTACAACAGGCAATTTTGCACCGATAAAGAATATTGGTTACACTTTCCACAAATAAATATGTTTCTTAGATTGTTTTGAAAGCGTCAGCTTTAAAAACCACAGCAGGAAGATCGTGCAGCCAAACCTGAATATGTTCCTGTCAAGAAATCGCTTATTCATGATAAATAAATTATATTCCCCTTACTTCTTTGTTCCATTTAGTTCTTTGGTGCACCACTTCAACCTGTCGAATGCGTTTATTTATTACTCTCTCGTAAAAGAACCGACTATAAATATGAGCAAATTAATATTTTCATCAAAAATATATTATTGTGTGAAAAAAACAACACAAAATAAGGAGCTTTGCAAAAAATAAGAAGTCGTCGAAAGCAAACACATACGAATTGTAATACTTGCATTATTTATAATTAAGATGAATGTCCAGTTCATAAAAATAATTTAAACGCGTGTTACATTAAATTGAAAAATAAATATTTTTACGTTATGAAACATACAATAACCACTTCGATTGCATAAATGTGTTTGATTTGCTTCATTAAAATAAATGTTGCCGCTTTTAAAATTTTCACATCTAAAATATTATAAGTCACTTCTTTGTTATATTGAAACTATCATGTGGAAATAAAGGCAATATTAAAAATAAAATAGTACATTATATTATAAGTGAGAAAATTCATCATTATAAATGCGGGTGAGATTTTGACTAATAATTCTCACGAGCTTTATAATGGCATTTCTCTTGCGTGTGATATACGACGTGTTTTATCTTACACCAGCAGTTTTGCAATTCGTAACGGACTTTTGCGAAAAGCAAAATTTTCAAGTAATTACAAGGTTATTTACATAAATACAGAAATATTTGCCATTTTAAACATTTTAGTCATAGGTGAATAAAAGCCTATTTTATTTACTAATGCATCAAAAAACTGCTGGTGTAGATAAATACTGTACCTATCGAGTTATCGGAACAATTTTTTCTCGGCAGATAAATTAGTTTTGATAAAGTCTATTTATCGCACAAGTTATAAGCTTATTCATTTTTATCAAGCAATAAGTGTTGCAACATCTAGTGTCGTCTCGTGTTAATGAAACACGACCGAAAATGCATTTAATTATGATCATTTATAATCTTTTGTTGTCATACCAGTTAAACAATACCATCAAACTGATTGTCATCACATGCTCTTCTTTTAGACTTTCAATTAATAAAGTTTTTTACTTTGAATTTTTTCAAAGACAAACTTTCATTCAGTTGTTACCTGGTTATTCTCTGTCTTTCTATTAATTATTTCATAAATATTTGTTTATTAATTTTGGAAGCAAATCTAGATTTTGAAAATGCTGATACTACAGCATTCCCTATTCTTGAAGCAGTGAAAATATAGGTGATAAAATGAAAGAAAGAATAAGGAAGGTGTTTGAAAGATATGGAAAAAAGGAGGTGTTTCTGAAAAATGGAAAGAGGCGATAATATGTCCAATATATAAAGGAGGGATAAAAAGCAGGAATATGAAAACTACAGGCAGGTAAGTCTCACAAATGTGGGGTACAAAATATATAGAAATATTAAGAAGCAGATTGGAGAAGGAAATAGAAGAGAGGAAGTTAATACCAGATTGGCAGGCAGGCTTTAATAAACACAGAGGTACAATAGATATGTTATGTCTTGAAACACATGGTTAATATAGAGATATGAAAGGACACTTAAGAAGAATGTATGCCTTGTTTTTTAGATATTAAGGCAGCGTTCGACAATGTGGATAGAGAGCTGATGTGGAAAGTGATGAGGCAGAAGGGGTAAGCGAAGATTTGGTAGCAGGGATAGTCGAACTGTATAAAAAAACAAGATGTAGAACTAGAGTGCGTATAAAACTGAAAGATGCTAAACTTGGTATTAAATTTACAAAAAAGACCCAGAAATAATAAATTTGGGGTGCAATATACTTCCAGCCTTAGACAAAGGCTTGCACCCCTTCCTAACATCCTATCAAAAATAAAATTTACACCAATGTAATCACAATGAAAAGTACATCTAGAGTGGTTACTTTTGTTCATTTCGACACCGTTCTTTTGTTATAAAATAAAAACTGTAAATCCTTACTACATTTCAAGGGCTGTATCTCTCCCTTAGGAAGATTTCGGAACCATGTTTATAAAAACTTTTCATTTTCAATCCATATATTACGCTCTTAAAGTTTGGCCACGTCTTTCAGTTACACCCTGTATATAAGAGTTTGGTTTTAAGTTTGTAAAAAATTGAATCTTTAATTTATTGCCTTTTATTACAAAGAATAAAGTAATATGATGGATTTTCTTTCCCATCCAAGCACGAGGTAATAATAAGAGCAATTCGTTACCAATTACAATTTGTAATTGATATGTTTCTAATAAGAGTCATCATCTATAAATTTATCTGTCTGCAAAGTCAAACAGATGGTCTAAAACCTGATTTGTAGAATTTGTCTACAGTTGGACTTGTGTGAAGTATGTAAGTATTTCCAAACGGCATATTTCTTGGTTCTGTCAAAACTCGTGTATAGACCGGAGTAAGGGAGACCAAAAGTGTTTCTTTGCAATCGTTTTTGTTAGCATGGATTGCTAAACCCATTTATTAAAAAGGTCTTCATTGCTTCAACCATTTTTAATCACTGGTATATTAGAGAGCAACACTTTTTTCACGGAGTCCGTTATCCCATTTCTTGAAAGAAGGACGTTGCCAGTGGAGTGCATTACATCTAGGTTCCAGTTTCTTACGCAGTTGTACTGTGATGATTTTATTCTTTCTTTCAAATTTCATATACACATAACTTTTGTAGGTTATCCAGAAAGTAAAATTGCTTGTCTCTGATAAACACTCATAATAATACCTATTTCCTACCATTTGCATCTGAACATTGACATTATGCTTATAAGAAATCGTTAAGAAAATCAGTTGATTTTTACTCATAAAATAATTTTGACTTCTAAAGAATGGGTTCAGTTGTTTCTTGTTCGATAGAAAAGACTCAGTGATTCCCAATATATGGTTAATAGTTTCTTTCTTATCCATCAGGATTTATTAAAATTTGCGTACTTTACAAAAATATTTATATAGTCTGAAGCTTTTAGCCCAGCGTTTGTAGTTTTTGCTGATATTTTGCCATAATATTACCTTTCGTATAAAAATATATTTAGAAATGTATGTATTATTAGATGTGTTTTATTAACCTAATTTAGGCTGTTGCTGATAACATTTATTTTATTTTTTGCGAAAACCCAAAGGTTGTTCTTTCTCGTAGTAATTTGATATAACTTGCAGTTGTTCATTTTGTTTTCTGTGAGCCATTCGAATACCATTAGAAACTCGTATAAAAGGTATTCTCCACAAATGGACAATAAATAATAGAAAATAAAATCTCAAGCTTCAATATAGTTTTGTATGAAGCTCCTCAAGGTCGGTTTCTGACCAATCTTTGTAAACGTCCTCTAAATTTTATAATTTATAGTAAAATCAACCGTGGAAGATCCCAAAAACTTAATGGTGAAGGTTGACTCAAACCATATCAAGTTTAAATCAAGTATTAATATTTGCAATTCAAAACGAAGAACGTGTTTTTGTCGTTTATGGAGGATTTTGATATATTTAAATTAAAAAAACTTTTTTAGATATGCTTTTAGACTACAAGAAAACTGACCATTTCAGAAAACTCAAAATTTTAACATTTACATTATTCATTCTAGAAACTATAACCTGTATCTATAAACATTTGAAGAAGGACCGGTTATTTTATGACATTAGAAACAGTAGTTTAAAAACAATCGTTGCTATGGTTAATTCTAGGATACTATTCTTTTTAACCTACGATGAAATTTAACTGAGTTTAGTGCAATCTATAATTACCCAGCCTTCTTTTGGTTTGAATCTAATTTGGTTAACAAGTTGATTACCTGATTTTTAGTAGTCTACTAAAAATTTCGTTTGTTTGTTGTCAAGTTTCCGATATTTTCGACACGGTTCGAAATCGGAAAGTTTTGTTTTAACGGGTTGACATGCATCTTAATATTTGTTTTTGGGCATTAAATACAGAATATAAGTACGAAAAGTATCCCATATTAAAGTAAACGTCTGCGTAATGTGCGAACTCTCGAAGTTTCTAACAGGTGGAATTTAGTTTCGAAAGTCGAGTTAATTGATGTTCTTTAAAATCTAAAGTGCTCTGTGGTTGACCCCTAGAAAGGTACGCTATCAGACCAATTAATGGCATTCTGACCTATTCGCAGATGAGGCTTTGATGAATTTTATCGTTCGATGCTCTCTCGTTGGCGCTGTTGCGGGTGCTGCCTTTGGTGCCCTCTCGTTGGCGCTCTGTTGCGAGAGTGCTGTCGTTCCGATGCGCTCTCGTTAGCACTATTGTGGATGCTGCGTTTGGTGCGCTCTCGTTGGTGCTGTTGTTAGGATGCTGTCGTTCGATGCGCTTTTGTTGGCGCTGTTGTGGATGCTGCGTTTGGTGCGCTTTCGTTGGTGCTGTTGTGGATGCTGCGATTCGGTGTGCTTCTCGTTGATTGCTGCTTCTCGTTTTGTTGATGTTGCTGCTTCAAAGACGAATTTGTTGCATTTATGTGTGCTGTATTCGACGGCTTGTGCTGGCTGAAGCTCGTTGCTCTGCGCGTCCTGTATGAGGCATGCGGCTCCAGCGCGAATGTACGTCGAAGGCTTGAGGCCTGTGGGTTCCATGACGTGTGTGCGAGTGTGGTTGATCGTTGACGGCTATGTCGTCGAGACGTAGTGCGCGCCGTGATTTTGTTCCTCTGAAACAGCGGTCGTGGCGTTTGTGGTCGTTGCAGCGGTTGTTCGTTTGCGGGTGTTGCAGCGGTCGTGGCGTTCGTAGTTTGTTGCAGCGGTCGTTGCGTTTCACCTTGGCGGGTTTTCTTTGGGCGATGGCGTTGATGAAACGTCTTCGTTTGTCGGTCCATCAGCCGCAAGGTGATGTGCGTTACATCATGGAATGAGGAGAAGGTCGGTGCCGAGGATGTCCATGGCGGACGCAGCGATGGCACGTGTTGTGTTGGTGGGTGTCGTCATGGCAGGCGTGATGTGGTGGACATGTTGTCGTTGACAGGCGTGTTGTCGTTGACGGGCGTGTTGTAGGGCGGCGGTTGGGGCGGCAGCAAGCCTAGCGGCCCAGTGGAGGTGGTTTTCCCGTTCATGTCGTAGCGTAGGTATAAAAAATTTTGCGATTATACTTGATGTTGTTGCCGTATTGCTCCTCGTTGAATGTTTGTCTTTCTCTGAGTTAATCGTCAGGGTACACCACTGTGGCGTTTGTTAGGGTGTATACTCTAGACGCCGGGTTAAGCTCAGAGAAAGAATTTAGACTAGTCGGGTTTTTGTAGTGTTTATTATTAAACATACCGTAATCGAGCTATACTATTTAAGTTTATGAATAAAGGGCGGTGTATGTCAGCACATAGTAATTGGCGTACTATATGCGGTGCGGGGATATCTGATCATTGGTATCATGTGTCAGGAGCTGCGAAGAAGATCCGAGGCCGGATTGAATTGGATCGATGGATTCGAAACGGGCCGATACTTCAACTGAGGATTTGACTGGCCTCATTACTGATGAATTGCGGACCGAACTAAACTGAACTGATTGCAAACTGATTGTTACTCTCTGAACTGGTGTTTCGAACTTTCCTCTGTTATCGTACCTACTTCCCGTTTTATACGCGCTAAGTAGATTAGTTTGCTTAGTAAGCAAAGGCCGTTAATAAATGCTGACCGCGCTTACAGCACTTGCCATCGTATGTTTTTGATTTCCGCGTTTCTTACGTAATACGCGGATGTAGAATTTAATAGTTGATTGGGATAGGGTTGTGATGTCCAACCCCACGGTAAAAACGCCACCATCTTAACGTTGCCACATGAAAATCTTGTTTTGATTCTGATCACTCCTCAATTCTAATCACATCTGAATCAATTTGAACCAAACTCAATGTATCTAATATAATCTAACAAAAAGATGAAAAGGAAACATAAAAAAATCGACACAGACTGAGAACGGTAGTCAATGCTTCTCCAACAGCAATGTAATAAAACAAAACCTCCTCTCCTCTACATCAAAAGGGCTTAAGTCAAAATAATGGTTGTTAAATTTCTGCACCCAAAGAGGCCTCTGGGTATGACTTGGTTAGTGTGTAATCCTACGGAACAAATCATTTTCAAATCAATGAAGTGTGACTCTCATTATTTTTATTCCTCAATCCCGGTTAACGTTCAAATGATGTAAAACTTGCTATAGATCGATAAGGGCACTCTTCATAGCGAAAAACAGTCTATAATCAACAAATATATAATCAATCATCAATTTTTGATTTAGATCGATACATTCAACCCCATAATAATGTCTCATGATTTCCGCATGAGGAAACACATTTCCGACGAATGTGGAATGTAAATAAAACATCGTCAGCATTTCATCAATCATAATGTATGCAAATACTGACACGATCCAAGAAGGAAATAGTTCCAACGACTTTACAATAACCTACCCAAACGCATATAAATAGTAGTTTCACGATACAGTGTCAGTATCTAGTAAACTACAGTGAGTATATTGCGTATACACGTAGTAACATGGTACGCATTTATATATGTGTCAGCAGTCGCGCTATTCATATAAATATAACTGATTGTAACATAAATGTAACCCCACGTAAATCTACCGTTAATATTCATTCTCCCTCTGAGACTAAAACAGATTGTTAATAACCTCTATAACACCACAACATAATTTTGATATTAAAACTATTTTAAAAGTTGCTACAATGTGTCTAGAAATATGTCAATATAATCTCACTTTGTTTATTTTCAAATGGATAGTATATTTTGTAGTAAATAATTATTCAGTATCATATAAAATAAATAAACTTTTATATAAAGAGTGTTGCTTTTTATTGTTAATGCTTTTGCAGTTATTGTCAAAAAAAAGTGACCAAAGCAGAACAAGTTTTAGTTTTTAAATTGGAAATTAATTTTACATCAACTTATATCTCGGGGATAGCCAGACTTTTTTGCACCAAGAGCCAAAATTACTCACCTAAAAACCTTACATAAATGATGTTTTACAACTGATTTTCTTTGCAGTTTTTTAGGTGCCAGAACCTTACGCATCTATATAAATCTGTCTGCGCTGCTCGAGACAAAATTCCTAATATTTTTTATTTTTAAGTTGAGCTACAATAAACTTCTTGAAGAACCGCAGCCGCAAGGCACTGTTTAGCCCACCACTGTTATATCTGATGATTATATTTTAGATTTTACAACATGCAAAACTTTTTATAAAGAATAACTTTTTCGTAAAATCAATAGTAAAAAACTTTCTATAAATTTCCAACTCAAGTAGACGCACTTTTCATATCAAAAATGTATACATTCGAGTAAACAGTATTGGAAATTTTGAGTTTAAAAGTCTGATTAATTTTCAATACAATTGAAATAGGTATATGGTTTTTCTCCAATTAAGTTATTTTGTTGAGAGTTAGAAACCACATTTTGAAACAGATCCAGAGGTTTAAAACACCAGCTCTTTTTTAGAGTATCTACGCCGTATCGAAGAAATAAAGTTGTTGGTCGACAAAGCCTAAATTATCGAACCCGAAAATATTGCTCATTTAATATCCTTTCTTTCACTTTTTTTTGACAGAATTAGAATTAGTACGTTATAGTGAACCAAAAAAATCTGCGTGTAAACACGATATCTAATAAACCACTGGCTTTTAACCTACATACATTTTCTTATTCTTAAAATATTTACAAAAATATTCATTTTACATCCTTTTCTTCAAATCAAAGTTGTTTAGTAATATATGATGTGTAATCTATTTTTATCCGATAATTAATTAGTGAGATATTAAAATTACAAGACACTACTTCCTTTAACAATATCTCCAAAAATATTAATTATACAACAAAAGGTTATAAATGGAAAGTTGCTGTAAATTACATTATACAGGGTGTCCCACGGTGACGAGACATTAGACATATTTCACAGACTACTTCGATTTGAATTTTGAAAGTTTGGCTTTAGACATTTTCGGGCATGTTCTTTTCAACTAAAATAATGGCGTCCACCCTAGCACGCTTTCGGTTATGCCGGAAGTTGACATCATCTTCGTTATTTTAAATAGAACACCCTATATATTATTGCAATTTTGGATTCTACGTTAATTTTTAGATAAACTTTTATTAAAGTTTCCTATTTTAAAGTTAACCGCTTTTGAGATATTTAATTTTTTCAAAAAAATTTTAAAAACACATCCTAATTTTAAAAAATATTGTATGTTACAATAATAAAGTTAACGAAGTAAAATTTATAGGGGACACAACTGAAACCTAAGCTTCCCTCCATGATTTCATAATTACTTAATTTCATACAGGGTGGTAGAAATGTAGTGCCGAATTTAATCAAGTTCAAACCATCATAACTTATTTATTTTAATGGAACACCCTGTATATTATTGCACAACTCGATGAATAATTTTGTTCTCTTTCGAATGGTATAATGGTTTCTGTGATTTACTGGAGAGGTATATAATTTGATAACATAATCATTCACAACCATACATCCATGTTACTATACCAAATATATTGAATACATTACAGTTTCCTATTATTTCCATTAGTTAGCAATAAATAAGACTCAAATAAGCATTCACTCCCCGCTTGTGTTAAATTGACAACAATAATTAGTGACAGATTAGGTGCTTGTTTTGAAGTTCCACTAAAATTTCACCGCCATCCTCGCAAGAAATTATCGGGAATCTGTGACTTCACGAATAACAGTTAAAACACTAATAAATCAAAGAAGATGAGTACAGGGAACCATTATACCATTCGAAAAGAAAACAAAATTATTCATCGAGTTGTGCAATAATATACAGAGTGTTCCATTAAAAAATAATAAATAAGTTATGATGGTTTGAACTTGATGATATTCGGCACTACATTTCTACCACCCTGTATGAGATTGAGTAATTATGAAATCAATGGAGGGAAAGCTTAGAGTTTCAGTTGTGTCCCCTATAAATTTTATCTCTTTGACTTTATTATTGTAACATACACATCTCTTAGAGTAGGGAAATGTTTTTTAATTTTTTTTTGAAAAAATTAAATATATCAAAAAACGGTTAACTTTAAAAATAGGAAACCTTAATAAAAGTTTATCTAAAGAGTAACGTAAAATCCAAAATTGCTATATATACAGGGTGTTCCATTTAAAATAACGAAAGATGATATCAGCGTTAGGTAGACGCCATTATTTTAGTTATAAAGAACATGCCCGAAAACGCCTAAAACCAAATTTTTCAAATTCAAATCGAAGTAGTCTGTGAAATCATGTCTCGTCACCGTAGGACACCCTATATACAACTTTTGTGTGAATTATCTTTTTGTACAACTTAATTCTCTTCTTTTCACTTTTCAAACAAAAAAATCAAATCACACTTTCTATACGATTTTATGGTTTTATTAATTAGGGTTGAAACTCTTGTTTTATATATAAATTATAGTCATTTCTTGTGCTACCTTTATCTGGATGATAATAGTGTATTATTAAAGTGGATGTATAAGCAGCCTATTGTTGAGCGAAAGAAATGGAACGAGTTTATAGACCACTTAATATTTTTCATTTTATTATTAACTTCATAAATGTAAAAAATGTTGTCGCTAAATACAGTCAACTTAACGTATATGCACTGCTGAACTAAAAGTCGTTTTCGTTTGAATAATAAGGAGTTATTATATCACGAATTTGGAAAAATAACCTTACAACAGCTTTGTTTAAATTATTAATTATTATTAAAATGTCTTCAATCAATCATCACAGTGGCCAAAAATTAAATTGAAAAGAAATAGTTTTAAAAAGTGCCCTCAAAAAACTTCTTTTAACTCCCATTTGCAGTAACCGACTTTTGCAATAGTGTTCGTAAATAAATTATGCCAGACTTTTATTAATGATTTGAAAGTCCCTCATGATCCTATTGCAGGAGTGTGAATTTTGTATTTTTTCAGAATTTAAATGTACTGGAGTACTTATCTACAAAGACGTATGCTGTGAAAAACAAGTTATTATTATACATGCATTCTTATTATCAATCGAAATCAAACTTCTTGTTACTTAATTATTTACGTATGTAATTTAAGCAAATTTTACAAAATAAATTTCTACGTAATAAAACAACTTTTCAATACCTACAACATAATGGTATTGATATAGTATAATAATTATATTATTCTCATTAAAAGTTAATTCATTAAAAATGAACAGCTTTTACAAGAAAAGTTTTAATTTCCTTTGGTTAATTAGATATTAAATTTAATTTCTCAGAAAACTCTAGTGTTTTCTTGACTTTGCCGAGAATGATAACGTTAACAGAGCGTAAGGGTGCTTCCTACATCTTAACCTTACCATTCCTTAACAATAGTAATGCCGGAAAAGTTCTACTATTATTATTTAGTTTAAGTTTGCTAAAAGTTTGTCGGTAAAATTTTTGTGTGTAATAATTGTAATATAGAATAAAAACTTCTCAGTTTACAAATTAATAGTATCATTTACCTTCTCGATTTTGAATGATGAATTTTAATGTGTTATATTTTAAATAATCTCCCTTTGACTACTAAAACTTTGTTTTACGTCCGTCCGTCTGTCCATTTGGTAAAAAAATTAGAGTACAAGTCATATAATAATTTTATGTATGAATATAGGATCCATAATTTAAAATATTGGTTATTTATATATATAAATTATTTACGCTTTAAGCAATCCAATATTAGTTATTTATTTGACTATAGTTTCAACTCAAAAATTATTGTGAGTCATCTTCAGAATACAAAAATATTTTTTTTATACAAACGTTAAATATGACATTTGGTTTTTATAGAAATTTAGAAAAACATAAATTGGTTTGTAATAAAAGGTTTTTTTAAAATATAAACTAGGTATGTAAAATGTTTGAATCTGGAGTTAATTAAATTAATATTAAGGACATAAAAATTCTGTTTGATAATTTAATGTAAGATCGTCAAAATTTGTTTGATCATTGATTATTAAATTTGGATTTGTTGTTTTAATGTATATTATTTCTAATTTATCTAAAATTTGTCTATTATAATTAGTTATTTTAAAAGAATGTATGAGTGAATGATTTAAATGTTTATGTTTGTTTTGGATAATGTGTTTAGCGAAAGTTGATTTAATTGCATCTAAATTATAAGAATATTTTTCTGGTTGTTTAAGATATCTTAGATGTTCTTTTAATCGAATTGTAAAATTTTTTTAGTTTTACCAATATATATTTTGTTACAAGAGCATAGTAGTTGGTATATGCCACTTGATTCAAGATCATTATTTATATTTAATTTTTTGTGAAACAAAACTTTTGACTAAAAATTAAGTTTTCTAAATTTCTATGAAAAAAAAAAAAAAAAAAAAAAAAAAAAATTTTGTATTCAATGAAAATGACTCACAATAATTTTTGAGTTGAAACTAGTAAATAAAAAATAATAAAAAAAAAAAAAAAAAAAAAAAAAAAATAAAAAAAATAACTAATATTGGATTGCTTAAAGCGTATATAATTTATACATATAAATAACCAATATTTTTAATTATGGATCCTATATTCATACATAAATCGAAACTGCCAGCATAAAAAAAGAAAGGGTTTATTTAGAACAAACAAATATCTTATAGTCAAGAAAACGTTACGCACTTATGGTTTCTTGAAGCAGTGCTTTAAATTAAACAAAGTTCCAAAATTTGCAAGAATTAAATACCTTTGAATCGAAATCTACAAAATGGCCGAATATAATTACATAATAACTTTATTAAAATCAGAATCTAAAAAGGTACTCTAAAATTAACCAAACAGAATGGAAATTATGGTTATTACATCAATCGATTGCCAATCATCCATCAAGAATTTGGAATTCTTTAGATAATAATTTGATTTCTAATGAAGGCTAAATAATAAACTAAAACATTTACCACATTTTTATAAACCTCAATTTAAATCATATTTACATTCTAATTGTCATTATAATTATGTTCCTACACTTAATAATTCTAGAACAACATTTGAATTTCATAAAAATATATTTAATAAAACTAATGTTAACTTCAGCAATTCTGAGTTAGAATTATTAAACAAAGGACTAAAAATTTGCTCCACAATTCAAATGTAACAATTTGATGTTGAATGAATTTAAAGCAACAATTGAAAATTTTATTGATTACAACCCTTTAATTAAAACTCAAATTAGGAATATCTGTTCAATTATTCCAAAAGATAATAATAATTTTAACCAAAAATAGTCAAATCTGTCAAAATTAAAACAATTAATTCAATTAAAGAAAAACTTAATCAAAATAATTTAATAATTTCTAAAGCAGATAAAGGTAACTGCAGGTAATTCTCGACAAAAATGAATATATTAATAAAACCAATTCATTTCTTAACTCATCTGACTTCACAAAATTACAATCTTCACCATTCAATAAATTTAATTTACTAACTTCCAAAATAATTTCTGAAACTCAAGAAACATTTAGTTTCTTTTAATATATATTCTACAAAAACATCAAAATCTCAAACCCAAAAATTCCAAATTTATACTCTTTACCTAAAATACATAAAAACCAACCATCCTATTAGACCAATAGTTAATTACAAATCTTCACCAACATACTTTTATTTCTAAATTTCTAACTCACATTATATCAAAAAGAAATTAATTTCAAACCATCTTATTCTATCAAAACTCAATTAAATTAGTTGAAATTTATCTAAATTAAAATTAGAACAACAAAAATCTTTAACTTTAATATCTTTTGACATCGTTAACCTCTCTATCCTTTAATACCACCAGAAGAAACCATTCCTTTAGTATCCAATTATTTACATATGATAGTGAATTGCCTAACTTGATAGTTTCAGATATAGATAAATTACTTAAATTTTGTTTAAATAATCAATTTCCCCCCCCCCCCCCCCTTTTTTTAAGAAGAAAAGGACTATCAATGGGTTCTCCTCTTTCACCTATTTTAGCTGAACTGTTTTATAAATAATTTAGAAGTTAATTTTATTTCCATAAATTCTATTTTTAATCAAAATATTTTATTCTAGAATAGATACGTTGATGACATTCTTTTGCATTTTCGAAAGGTTCTACATCAGAAATTCATGTTTTCTAAAGTACTTAAATAATTTACATCACAGAATTAATTTCACTTTAGAAATTTCTCAAAACAACTGTCTTCCTTTTCTAGATACGTATATTTGTATCGATTCAAATAATTCTATTAATTTTGACATTTATAGAAAACCTACAACTACAGTTCAAACAATTCCTTTTCTTCAAATCACCATTTTCACAAAACTCCCCCCTCTACTTTCTTTTCAACCGTTTATTCAACATACCTCTATCAAAAACAAATTTTAAAAATAATTAGACACAATTATTTATATTGCTCATTAAAGCCAATTTCCATTTTCAAAATTATTTTAAACATTTTTAATTAATTTAATTATGTACATAATTTAAAAAATGTAACAACATTAATTCCAATTAATGAAAAACTTCAAAATAAATACATTCCAATTCCTTTTATTCCCTGAATTTATTAACATAATTAAAAATCTGAATAAAATTAACTGATTATAAATTTGTCTTCAAAGCTCCTACCAATTTAGCTAACATTTTTTCACAAAAAATTAAATATAAATAATAGTCTTGAATCAAGCAGCATATACCAACACTATGCTCTTGTAACAAAATATATATTAGTAAAACCGTTGATTGAAATATTGGTAGATAGTCAACCGCTTGTATTTGCTTGTATCACGGATGGAACTTACATATGCATATTGGGTTGCGTTTTTGTTTACTTTTTCACCTGTACTGAAGCGCTAAGTTATAATGTGTACGATTCTTGAAATAGAATAGTTCAATTTATTCCACCGTTGGTAAAAATGGCGCAACATACAATCCGTAAAATTTACTTTTTGTCAATACAATATTGCAACGTTTTCAAATATTTAGTAAACGTATTAACTAGTAATTAAAAGTGACGAATTTTTCATTTATGAATAATACCATTGATGATACATATCTTGGATTTTAATGACAATGTTTTTTAATAATTTATTAAAATACATGCGAAGCGTTATTTGTTAAAACAGTTTGGTTTGGTCGGTGTTAAATAAATAAGAAACAATTATTTTACAAATTATGCTTGCACTTTATTTTTAACTTGCAAATAATAATGTTGACATTTGTTTGTCATTTAATAACTTCGTTAGGAATAAAGTAAGAACATACTGGGAGTAGTACCACTAGAGTTCAGAAACATAAAATTATTGGTTTTGTATCTACTTGTTTTACGTGTTCAGTTGAAAAGGATTTTAAATAAAAAGTGGTTTTCAAATTTTTCAATTCAAAAGGCAACAAGTTACCGTGTTTTTTGGGAAAGTGGGTTCCACTAGACCTTCAAATTTAAATTCACTTGGTAATAAAACCTATTCCTATTACTTCTAAAAATAAAAGTACTAGATTTTAGCTTGAGGTGTGTTGTCTCCCGACGCGGTGCGGATAATACGTGTATAATACACTATTCTTTTCTGTGACGAAATAAATGACGATTTAATATTGAAAAATCATATTACAATAGAATTAGAAAATTATTGAGGGAAATTTGGTGTTAAAAATAGTACTCACTTTTCCCGAGGAAAAAAATAATTTACGAAAAGTGACACTTTGTTATCTGTTAGTAGAAATAAAAAGTTAGGATTTTACTCTTTGAAACTGTATCAAAAAGGATCATGGTTTCGAATTAAAATAATTTAATTAAAGTAAAAAATAGCTCATTAATTATAAACATTGTTTCAAAATTACATTTCAACTGATCTAAAATAATAGTATAATTTACAAACAATTTACACATAAATATAACGCGTACCTAATACAATGCTATACATAAAACATATCCAAACATTTACACTTATTTCATACAGATAAATATTCTTATTTTACGGTGTGGTTTTGTGACATCACTGTAATTATAGTTAAATATATGTTTATTAGCCTCCCACTTTAAGGTTCGATATAGTTTTATTTTTAACCAACGATCGATAATTAACAGTTTATGAGTGTCGCATTCTCTGGGACCGCGAATTCACACTGCTGTTGAGACATTTTTTTTTATACGGAGTTTAATTTTTTCCAATAAACCATAATCTGTTTTAAAAGATGAAATTCTTCAGTAAAAAGTTTCAATAAAAAAAACACAAATGTATTACGAGGAGTCTTCCGGATTATCGTTTATGAGTCACATTCCTTATCGGCTTAGTCAGAAATTCTACAATTGCATACTTTTAGCAACACCTTTAGTAAATGAGTAGGCTTGTTATAATATTGTTTAGATGCAAACAGTTGAGTACGTTAGATTGTAATATAAGAAAATTCAACATTCGTTCCAACATAAAAAGGGATAGCGTTTCTATGTTAAAAAATTTTAATATCAATGACCAAAATTTAGAAATTACTTGCGTAAGCCTAATAGATTTTAAAACATTTTCAACGGATAAACGATGTTAATGTAATAAATATATGAGTATGGAATTTTCAAAAGTATTTAAAGAAATTGTTTTTTGGGAGAACGTTTTCAACGATTTCTTTACGAAATTAATACTTTTAAATCTGCAGGTTTTTTTTTCATAATAATAAACTTTATTCACATGTGTATGTATACAATCTTTGTACATATATGTGTTTGTCATGATGGTATAACCATTGTTATAACCTTACGTAAGAAAGATACAAATAAATATTATTACATTGAACAATTAACAGACAATAGAAAAAAATATATAACAAAGGACACACATTTAATTAGTACGTCAACAAAAATCAATAAATTCTTGTATATTGTAGAACGCATGTTTTTGTTTGTTTGTCAACATTGACTCAATGCACCAATATTTCAATCAACGGCATGATGCATTGGCAACAATGTCGTGCCTTAGCATAAACTATCAGCAAAATTACAGTTTTCTATTTCACATTTATCGGCAATACTGTTCTGTAAATTCTACAATACAATTGACGTATTTTCTTAGCACAAAGCGATACTACCGACCTCTGATGTTTAGAACAAATTTCGGGGTCGCATAATCCCGTAAGGTTGACTATCTTTACCAATGTTTCAATCAACGGTAAAACTAAAAAAGTTTTACAATTCGTTTAAAAAAGAACATCTAAGATATCTTAAACAACCAGAAAATATTCTTATCATTTAGATGCAATTAAATCAACTTTTCGCTAAACACGTTATCCAAAACAAACAAACATTTAAATCATTCACTCATACATCCTTTTAAAATAACTAATTATAATAAACAAATTTTAGATAAATTAGAAATAATATACATTAAAACAACAAATCCAAATTTAATAATCAATGATCAAACAAATTTTGACGATATCTTACATTAAATTTTCAAACAGAATTTTTATGTCCTTAATATTAATTTAATTAACTCCAGATTCAAACATTTTACATACCTAGTTTATATTTTAAAAAAATCCTTTTTATTACAAACCAATTTATGTTTTTTTCTAAATTTCCATGAAAACCAAATGTCATATTTAACGTTTGTATAAAAAATAGTAGATTATTTTACTAGGAGTTAAACAATATAATTGTAGAGCTTAAAAGTTTGCTGGCGAGGCATTAGCCGAGACAGCAAATTAAGCGAAACAATTATATTTTTTTAACTCAAGTGAAAATATATTATTTTTTCTTCAAGCGTTAATTGCTAGTTTTCATGTGTTATTTTCAAATGTTTGAGATTTTCGAGTGTTATGGTGACGTTTTTCTTGACAAATCAAGTTGGTACTTTACTGTTACATTCATAATATGACATAACCGAGGTACCAACCTCTAAATAGTTAGTGAAAACAAAATAACTATTTTGCTTTTAATGTCTAGACAGTAAAAGAGTTTTTAGCGTCTGCCAGTAGTTCAATAATATGACGTTTTATTGTCGCTTGAAGAAAAAATATTTTTGTATTCTGAAAATGACTCACAATAATTTTTGAGTTGAAACTATAGTCAATAAATAATAAATAAATAACTCATATTGGATTGCTTAAAGCGTAAATAATTTATACACATATAATATATGGCTGTTTAATCGTAGGGACGTTTTATCGTCATCGTTTCATCGCCGTTGTTTAATTGCCGTACGTTTATCACCGCTTTTAATAAAATTTTTGATTATTAATTTTGTGATAACGAAGAATATTATTTAGTAAAAATAGTAGTGATTTTCATGCAGCAATTTAAAAGTGATAGTTACTTTCACTACCAGAGCTAAAAATGGAACTTTCACACTAAGACAACTACTATAAAAAGCCTACTTTCATGTGTATAAACAGAAAAATACATTTATAAACAAATGTGAAATAGAAATTTTGAATTGAAAATAACATAACCAATTTTTTTACAAAATATGATAGCCATCACCATAATCAATAAGTGATATTTGAAACCATATTGGTAGTGTATGTATGTGTATGTAGTATGTGCTTTACTGCAAAGGAGTTAGAAAATATTAAAAATTGAATAATATTTTTATCAAATAATATATTTTAATATTATCAAGAAATAATTGTAAGTAAATGTCTCCCACATTTGTGTCACAATAAATCAGTTGGGTTCCAAGTATGTCAGGCAAATACAAACTTACAGTCGCCTTTAATTTAAAAGTCCAAGTAGTAGTATAGTTGTAAGTTCTCATGATAGCCAAATACTAGATGGAAAGGCTCTCTGTATTTGGTGACTGATCGGTCAGATATTTTGATAGGGGAAAATGTTTTAGGCAAAACTTGTTTGAATTGAACTTCCTTACCACCTAAAAAATAATTTTGTTTATACCGGGTTTTTCGTTTTTCCTATATTATTTAAGATAGAGTTTATGTGGTTGAAAATAAATCGTTTACGAGAAGTTTAATAAATTTTTGAAAAAATTACTGCATTTAATTAAATGTTAAATGTTTTATTTTTATTTTCTTATGTTTTTTTAATAGAAGTTTGAGTAATTGCTTTATTTTTTTGTTTTATTCTTCTAAAAATCTATATCGGTGAAAAAGTTTGTGTGTATTGCATTCTTAATATACATATTTTAATGTTTGCGAATGATGTTTTACGTTTAGAAACTTTGTTACATTTTTTTTAAATCGTAATGTACTTGAAAGAAATTTCTGCAACAAATTTTCTGCAATTTTCTTTGCAGTAAAATGGACTTAGAGCAAGTTAGACCCGTACTAAGTTTTCTTAGCTGCAAGATAGCCACAGCCAGTAGGTTTACCAATTGACTGCGACAAGTAGTCCTAAACGCAAATTAGATGTTGCATTTGATGAATGTTTAATAACCTACAATATCGTATATTTTCATTTTCATCCTTTACTCTTATTTAATCTATTTTCCTCTAGACCAAATAAAATTTTAAATAATTTCCTCTAAAATTAGAATTTGTTAGTTAACCCAGAAATCGTTAAGCCTATCATACCGAGTGGAAATAAAATACAAATTATGACAATCTAATTTGCATTTTCATCTACTTCTACAATGAGATCAATAATAATAATGATACCAAAATTCTCTGTGTGCCCACATTTGTTCATTTAATCATCAAAGACCCTTGAAACTAATTCATTGTATCAAGTTCTGTTCTATTTCTCAACGTACCAGCATACTGACGTCTTATAAAACTGTAATCGCAAGTTTAACAAATAACTATAAATCGATCCCAAAAATACGAATTCGCAAACACTGTATTATAACAATGTTTTAAACGCCAAAATAGTTAAATATAAGTAAACATTTTAAAAAATGAAGTACAAACAGAAAAAAGAAAATATTAGAATCAGTTGACTTCAGATAATAATCAAGTAAATGAAATGCAACAGTGCGTTAAGAGTAATTTTACAGCTCATAAAATTAAAATCTTATTTGTTTGAAATTATACACAAAAATGTAATTTATGAACTTGAAAAATATCTTTCATTCGTCTGCAAAAAATTATAATTTGTTAACTGAATCTGGACATTTGTTTAATGAATAGGGTTTTTATTGGTTAAGAACGTAGATTGTATAACATAAAAATATAAGAAAAGAACACCATTGCACCAAATGCAATCTCGGCTCACATTTTGATGTTTTATTTTAATAATGAAATAATTTTTGTAGTTCATCGTAAAATGAATAAATTAATTATAAAGTTCATTATAGGATTTATTTAAAAATATATTTTTGTATTTTCCGACGTCGCAAGCTAAAATAATTGACTTTTAATCGTTGTATTATCTCACCACATTATACAGGTTTATACTGATCTTTGGGGCACCATACATAACACTTACATCACAATACAATATTTGTATAATGTACCATACGAATAAATAAATGAATAACCTAAACTATCCTGAAAATACATATCCACAAAATTAGAATTTTGTATTACAGTAAAACCTCTAAATAGCAGTCAGTAAAATTTGCTGCAAAACTGACCGGTATATGGAAGTTGCTGTTATTGAGAGGAAAAAAATTATTTCTATGTGTTGTTTATCAAAATCTTTTAAGTATGGAACATAATACGGTTAGCTATAGGGTACTATATATCTGCATTAAAAAAATAATTATAAACGTGCTGATGCAATATTAAATAATTAGACAATATAATGATGGAAGAGTTATACATATTGAATACATAATACATACATTTACATAGTATGTACCTATTTTCTAATTGCTCGTTATATCTATTACATATTAATTATATATATATACATACCATTAAATTACATTTTGTGAAATAATTTTTGTATTGAGGTTTGTTTTACATTTTAAGTTTAGTTTGTAAAACAGAAGATTCACATTTTGATAAAATTTGAAGTACTTCTACAGCTAGCTCACTCTTATCATTAGAAAACAGAAAACTTTGTACATCTCTTAGTTTTTCACACACTTCACCCATATCTTTAATGTTTGACGTAAAAACTTGATTCTTCTGCACCACTTTTATTGTTCGAATCACAGCCTTCACTATAGTCTAATTTACTGATTATATCTTGAATACTTAAATTGGGGCTTCCGGTCAAAATATCACAATCAATAGATGCATAATTTTCAAAGCTTACACTTTGATTACCTTCTAGTAATACAGGAAAAGAAGTTGAGCTAGTGGAATTTTGTCTTCTTCATCGAAATCTTCTTGCAGGACCTTTTCCGAGAATCCTGCTTTTGCAAAACATTTAGAAATTGTAATAGGCGAAACGTTTCTCCAGGCTACTGATATCCAAATTAAAGCGCTGGTTAAATTGATATTTTTTCCGCATCTTCAAAAGGACGTTCGGTATTTGTGAATGTTAGCAGCCTTTTGATTAAAAACTTCCTGTAGGCCATCTTAAAGTTTTGGATAATTCCTAGATCCAGTGGCTGGCAATGGGATGTAGTGTTTGGGGTAGAAAAACAATGTTCACATTTTCAAGAGTCACTTTGGGATGAGACGTGGCATTATCCAGAAATAATAAGACTTTTCTATTTTCTTTTTCATTTTGCATCAAATTTTTTTAGCCAGGAAGTCATAATCTCTACCGTCATCCAAGCTTTTGTATTAGATATCCATTCTAAGGGCAATTTGTTGATATGAAAGCCTTTAAAGCATCTTGGGTGTTTACTTTTTCTAATGATTAACGGATTTTCCTTATCACCTTCCATATTTGTACAAAATAAAATTGTCAATCTTTTTACCACTACATTTATCGTTTTTAAAAAGAACGTTTTGTTTGGCATCGCAAGGTAAAAAAGTCCGATCTCGTCAGCATTGTATACATTTTTGTGTGAATACTCCTTCAATACTACTGACAGCTTTGCTTTCCAAGCTTCAACAATGTCCAGGTTAATATCAGCTGACTCCACGCAAATTGTTTTAAAGATTATGTTATGTCTTTGACAAAATTTCTCAAGCCACCCATTTGAAGCTTTAAAATCCGTCATTTTTAAATTTTCCGCAACTTTCTCTTTTATTAAAGGTCCAGATAATTTTTATTCCTAGCTTTACAAAACCAATTGTAAACTACTCGGTCAATTTCTAAACCTTCAGTTCTAGGAAATTTTCTATTCTGCTCTGTATTGGAACCTTCTTCAAATAGCTTTTTAATCACATTTGTTTTTAAAATATCGTTAACTTGTGTTCTTCCAACACTAAATTTTTAGCCAACTTTCTAGCACTGGTATTAAACTTTTCACTTTCCACAATTATATCAATTTTCTCTTCAAGAAACAAACGTTTTCTTTTTAGCGACGTATGATTTTTGGAATGAGCTTAATGAGCTTTTTAATTACCCTTTCTCTATAATGACTGTCCATTGTAAATCAAACAAATTCTTTAAATCCGTTCTTAAATACCGGTAATTACTTAAGTCTCACACAATAAAACAAATCTATATTAGCACAACTTGAACGCTAAGCTGTTGTCTACTAATGACCATACTTAAAAATGGGCGGAAATGGGGGGTAGAATCACATTAATTTTCCCAAGAAATTTAACAAATAAGTGGCCGTTATCGTGAGGTGATGGCTATTAGAAGGGTCATTAGTATGGATATTTCCGTATAATTGGTTTTTGACTTGGAAAACTTGTTCGGTTTTAAAGGTAGCCGCTTTTAAGAGGTGGCCGAAAATAGAGGTTTTACTGTACTTCTAGTTTTTTTTTTAAATTTTCTAGAAATAGTTTTATCTATATAATATTTGTCATTTTATTTCTTAATTATCAAAATATATTTTATATAAACCCCAACTCCACCAAAAATTCAGTTTTTAGTAACAATTATGTCAAAAATTTCAAAATTTCTTACTACAACTTGAACCTCAGTTTCCATTTTGGCTTTAATGTTGGTTCATTTGTATTAAATACTCGAGGTTCGAATTTTGTACTATTAGTTCTATTTTTTTATTTTTAAAAATTTGCTAGTAATAATTATTGAATTTGAGCACGTTAACGTGACACAACGATCCAATGTTCAGTATGTTAATTGGTTTGTACTTTCTTGCAGTTCGTTTTACGTTGAATCACAAGAGTTTCATGAAACTATATGTATTTTTACTTTCGAATACGAAGACCTGTTTTCCCCGTTTGCGGTCATTTTTGTGAGATACATTTGCGTCCCTTTGAGCGTCTTAAATTTGACATACAGGTAAGACTTATCAACCCTCTGTTCAAATAAGAAAGAGACCACCCTCGTCATTTTGAGCTAAGTTTGTAAAATAACGTCATTTGTTTTATTGGAGGTTTTGTTCGCATAACAAAATGATACACTAAATACGTTGTCTAATAGAGAACAAGAATAAAACTTTTAACATCATTAAATGTACTTTGACGTCCATTTCATTTCCTTTTTGTGATATGGGTCTTCCATGTAAGCTGCATATCTAAGTGAATGCTAAAATATTTGGTTCATGCTAGATTGGGATTTGAAACCGTTTAGAGAAACTGAGCGTTAAGACCATACTATTGTACTAGATGTTCATTGAGAGGATGCTGCCACATTTGCACCTATTATGGTTGTCAAAGGATTAAATTATTTTAATGCTGCTGTGTTTAATACCCTATGGTGTGTACTTTTGGTTAATCTTTTGCGTTTCTTTAAGGCTATTTAATTTTCAAATTCAACAACATCTAATTTAATTGTGATTACATTTCATTGGTTTGGTGCTACCTGTTCTAATTCGTTCTGAACGTAAATTAATAATTCGGTGTTTTGAATTTTTTCTGTTTTGTCGCAACGTTGCATTTCTTATTATGTCCTTTTTGTTTTTATTTTCTATTTTCTAAGAAACCTCATTTCCATTGCAATAATACGTGTCTTTTGTTACTCTGCGAGTGCCCACGCCTCACTGCTATTTGTGATTGATGGCTTGACAATTATTTTAACAACTTGTGTTTTTTTGTTCTTGGGCACTTCTCTTCCTAAAAGGTTGTCTTCATCAGATTGAATATTTGTCCTATTTTTCCTATTCTATGATCCATTTGTTTGTCCAATTTTCCATTTGCTTCTATTATTGCACCTAGATAATTAAATCATTCTACTTGTTCTGTTTCTTCCCCGTCCAGATTAATTTGATGTGTTTTCTTTTGTTTGAAATTATCATTATTTTTGTCTTTCCAGTGTTTATTTTCTTCAATTATCCTCTAATACTTTGAGATTGTATTGCAGTTCTCTTTATAAAAAAAAGTTATTTAATTTTGTTTCCCACACCCTTTATATGTGTGCGTATGTGCAGTAAAATTTGACTATTTATTAAGTTTCGAAGTTATTCTAAAAATTTTCTGTAGCTAGTTTGTGGGAAAATATTCATTGCCTACTGGTTAGTGATCTATCAAATGTGAGTCTTTTTTCTAACAAAAAGTTGAATAACGGCGAAACAAAAAGAGCGAATCCATATTATTCTATATAAAGTCCCATTATTTTTACAGTAAAACTAATTATGTAAAAAAATATACAGGGTGTTCCATTTAAAACAACAACTTTGGTTTACCACCCAGTATAGAAACACTCTGTATATAATCAAAGTATTTTTAGAATGTGCAGCAAAAGTGTGCTTAATGGCGGTGAAAACCTTATGTCCATATCATAACTAACAAAAGTTATGGACCAATTACACATCCCTGGGTCAACCTGTCTAATAATCTGATGTCGTTTTATCCTTCTTTTAGGAGATGGGGCTTCTTTTATACAAAAAAACCAATTTATTTGTATTCTTTTAATATGCAACGTTTCGGGCACTTATTCTTCCAAAGACAACACAGACGAGAATTTTACAGTAAAAATTGTCGTCTGTGTTTCGTTAATTGTTACAAAGATTGATGAATCTCATAAGTTTTATTATAATAACAAAAAAACACTTATGTTTGTAAAGAAAAATAATGACAAAAACTTATTAAATTCTTGTATAGCCTGATGAAGGGAACACATCTTTTGGAATAATAAGTTCCTGAAACGTTGCATATTAAAAGAATACAAATAAGTTGGTTTTTGTACAAAAAGCCACATCTCCTAAAAGAAGGATAAACAACATCCACATTAAAAATAAAAAAAAAAAAAACAATTGTACTGATAATCTGTCTAATAATATTCATGGGCCGCGAAACGTATGGAGAAACGGACGAGTAGACGAAAAAATCTTCTGTATCGAGTACTATCCTTTTCTATTCTACTCAAGCAGTTAAACTAACGTGTTAACTTCATATGAGTTAAAGTAATATTATAACTTAATGGAATTATTACTATTTTTGGAATATTAACTGTGAAAGTTTTTATGCTCTTAAAGAACTGTAATAGAATTAGATCAAAACATTTACGTTTTAAAAAACAACGGAAGAAAATAAATAAATAAACATTTAGACTAATAAATCTATATTTAACAGGCTGTATAGATGGATGGGTTGCATCTTGCTCGTGACAATATTTGATATTACTTATTTGAGTATATTGGTGCATTTCCATATTCATTATGCATATATTTTATTCCTTTTGAATTTTTTTAAACAAAACAGTTAATAAGTACGTCAAAATTGTAATATTTCAGAATGTTTAATTTACAAAATTTCTTAAGTAATCTCATATTCATTCAATTCTCAAGACTGCCTTTTTATAATTAAAACACAGTTTACCGAGAGAAAGAAAATCAAATTACTTTAAAACATAAAGAAAAAATGTCATTTGAAAATAATTTAATACTACACATTAATTTAACTTTTTCCATTCATTACTTTAAGAGTGTTGCTTTTAAATAAATTTATTTTTTGTAAATAAGTTTTTTTAATTAAAGTAAAATTATTATGACAAGCAATAAGTAATAATTTATTTATAAAGTATAATATGTTGACGTAATTAAATAAGTTTGACCAATTTTTTTTTATAAAGTTTTAAAATGTTACATAGAATTTACATCCACGGCGGCTGATAACAACGGCCACTTTTGACAACTCCACCTTTCCTAATAATTTATAGAGTCCTGATTAATAATAATAATAATATTTATTGGCTATAAGTATAAATAACTATACATAAGCGTCGTCAACAATTAAATATCACAAAATAGTTTACTGTAAAGATTTTCAAAAGTGCAAGTGCAAGTATTCATTCACAGTGTAAAAGCATTTGACATTAAAAAATTTTTTAAATTAATTTTAAAAACATGTAACGGTAACAGTGTCATTCCAATTGGTAAAGCATTGTATAATTTTGAACCAGCATAAATAGGAGACTTTTATAGAAAGTGTATTTGTGGTGAGATAGAACTAAGGAATGCTTTGTTACGGGTGGGTAGTTGTGAATATCACAATGGCTTTTAAGGTTTTGTGCATTAGCATGTATATAGATAAGTATCTTGTAAATATATATACAATAGAATGTTAAAATCTTAGAATGTTTAAAAGAATTTCTGCAAGTTTGTCGGTAGTCTAGGTTTAATATGAGGCGGATAATCCGCTTTTGATTATAAATACTCTTTCTGAATCATTTGAACTTCCCCATACATGTATATTATAAGATAGCACTGGATACAGTACCGTAATATATCTGTATAAGTTGTTCATCTGATTTTAACGAATTTTTAATATTTGCCAAAGGTAATAGTTGCTATTCAACCTAGTGCATACTGTTTCAAGTTGTTAATTCCAGTGCAAAGTAGAATCTACTACTGTACCTAAAAATTTTGCTGAATTTGTAAAATTAATTTTATAATTTTATATTTATATATTTATAAAAAGTGATGATTCGACTGTTGCCTACCTTGAGTAACGAAAATCGATGTATTGTTTTTTCAGCATTGACAATTAGTTTATTTTTTTACACCATATTGTAAATTGTAAAAAACTGTTCTATGAACCTTCTTATTTATTTCTAGTTCTGTTTCACCTGTAACTACTATTGTCGTATCATCAGCAAACATAAAAACTTTACCATCCAAAATCTCATTCGGCAAATCATTAACGTATAAGGAAAATAGTGCAGGACCCAATGTACTACTTTGTGGTGTACCATATTGTAAAATGAAACTGTTCTGATGTAATCTCATTTAATTTTACCTAAAGTTACGATCCGACAAGAATGACTTTATCCAGTCGTTAAGGTTGCCCCTAATACCTATATTGTACAATTTTTGAGATGTAAAGTTAATATCAATAGTGTCAAAAAGCATTTGAAAGGTCAAAAAAAAATTCCTATTACGTACTTATGCCTCTGTAGTTTATCATATATAGTTTGCACAAAACTAATAGTAGCCATCTCTGTTGAGGATCCTTCTTTATATGCATATTGATGAATAGTTAGTATATTAAACTTTTAGCTAATTTTTGACTTGCAAACAAAAGTCTTTTCAAATATTTTTGATAAAGTTGACAACATAGATATAGGTCTGTAATTAGAAACTTCATCAGTTTTTCCTTTTTGTGAATTGGTACAATAAGAGCAGTTTTTAAAACACTAGGAAATTTTCCTGTCAAAATAGAGTAATTAAATGTAGTTGCTAGTATTTGAGCTATAATATCTGCCACAAGATTTTATGACTCTACAACGGACTCCTTTGACTTTTGTTTATAACGGCCCACTTGTTCCCAACAGCCACTTCCTACATGTTCGCAACAACCACCACAGACATTTTTCATGTGCCTACATGGCTTTGTTACGGCTACTTTGGATTTTTCACTTTCTTACATATTCATAACGCCCACTTTTCTCTTAACGTCAAAGCCACAAACGTTATTCCGCAACGGTCATTTGTTTAATTGTATGGGACATTTCATTTATTGTATTGTGATGTAAGTGTTGTGTATGGCGCCCCAAAGATCAGTTTAAACCTGTATAGTGTGGTGACATGATAACAACGGCCACATGGTTTAATCACAACCGCTACCTTGTTCATGTCGGACATTGATGTTGCAGTTCGAAAAGTGGGTATATCGGGACTTTCACAACCCCATTGATCGCAACAGCTGCGATGAAATCTCGCTATCTTCAAATTAAAACAAAAAATTAGTTATTGCATTAATATTAAAATTCCTTTCTAAATTAAAGAGAAAAACAGAAAAACGTTACAAACACTATACAAACGCGTATAGTAAAAAACCAATAACCAATAACGCGTTATATATATTTATAGGTCACCCCATAATAATTTTAAATGCCTTGAACAAAATTTCACAAAAGTGCCAATTTTGCATTAGGGAAAATGGCAACCATTTTGAACAACACTTATAAATATATATACGCGTTATTGGTTATTAGTTTTTACTATTAAGTTAATAAAAATAAATCTGTTTGGCTTTTAGTTTCTAGGCTTATTTAAAAAAAAAAGGAGATTCTAACCTTCGATTGGGAACAAAGTGCCGACTATTATACATTTCTGGAAAGCTCTTAATGAGTGGAACGTAAATACAAATTGACATACAGAGTGTCCCTATTTTAAAAATCCTAACTTGGCAGTAACTTTCTCTCAAAAATGGGGACACCTAGAAAAAACTACAGCACGCCACAGGATTCTGCATAAAAAAAAAATGTGTAAGATCCGTTTTACCTAGTCGATAACTTATCAGATACCTGAATTACAGAGGGTGTCTGAAAATGCACACTTTTCAACTTCACTCTGTATTTCAAAAACGAAGAGAGCGATGATAAATCTGTCTGCGCCATCGTTTGTTTACAAAAAAGTGACACAGGTTCGCGAAAACCCCAAAACTCGAACTGCAATAATAACGGAGATACCCTGCAAAAGTGTCGAAAACGGAACACCCTGTACAGCGGCGGATTTACATTAGGGCAAAAGGGCAACTGTCCTAGGGCCCCGGATGTTGCAGGGACCCCACAACGCACTACTATGCATTTAAAAAAAATTGTAATTAATGTAGTTATGTCCGCGACGCCTAAAAAGTCGATTAGATTAGATTTCATTTACAGGCTAATTTCCGTTGTCTCATCAAAACAACCATCCCCGCTGTCGTCAGTTTTGCATGTCACAACTTGCGTTTCGGCATATTGGTTTTCAGAATTCAGTCGGTCTTTACTGTGAATGAATTGCTTGCAAATGGTGTACGTATTTTATTTATATTATTTTGAAGTTTATTTTCTTAGGGCTTAATAAGCGCCGTGTGACGTGAGGAAGCAATTTCTTCTTTGCAAATAATGTTTTAGGTAAGTGTGTATTAACTATTTCTTACATGAAGCTTCTAAATACTTCGAATTTATATTTATTGGAATTTTAATCTGTCTCATCGCATCGCTTATTGTACTTATCTATTTTAAAATGGATAATTTTTTCTTTACCCGTCCCAACATCCACAGAAGCACCTGCAAACTCTTTGAAAATGTGTGCAAACACGATCCTTTCACACTTAAAGAGATTATTTTCGTAATCTTGCTTATTGGTTAGTCACCCACATTTAAGTTGGTATGAATATTTCTTTTATTTCAAAATTGGCGTTCTCACGTAACTTTGCATAGAAGATGATTTAAACACATTTTAAGGTCGTTGATCGGTTTTACAAATTATCCTCTAAAACAATGAGTAATAACTCACATGTCTACTAAACACACTAAAACTCAGATATTGTAACTTGTAATAACCTCACAATTAATAACAAACAATAAACCATCCTTATCCATCAATTCAATACTGCCGTTTTCAATACCACTATCAAATAAAAAAGTGCTCAATTTCGAGACCAAATGAGCTACAACTAGTGTGCTAAAAATTTTGTTGAAAATCAATGTCTTGATGAACAGTAGTAAAAAATTACCGCTTTTTCATGTACCTATAAAAAGTTTTCGTATGAATTGGAAATGTTTTGGTGTATGTTTTTACAATGTGGATAAAAAATATGGCAAAATGTATGTTTTAAGTATATACTTAATTTTCTATTTTTCTATTTTTTGCTGTACAAGTACAATGAAAATTTAATATACTTATTTTTAGTTATTATTATGTCTAGCGAAATATGATAGCGGCGCTCAAAAAGAAAACAAGCAAAAAGAAAAGAATTTATAAAAGAAGAATTTTTGGCTAAATTACCTAAACTGCCGGTTACTTCAAAAAGAGTATTGTCGACACTAAAACTAATATGAAATATCAATGAAGATGCAGTTTTACCGTCGACATCAAAAACATCTGATCAAGCTTTAATATAAATGAATCTCAGTCACAAATATCGACAGCAGCATCTTCAAAATAATGATAATACAAATATTCACGATAATCACACTTTTGAAACGTGTTTTGAAAATTGTGATTTTAACTTTAAAGAAAAATCCCAAACTGTGGTAGCTTAATAGAAAAAACATTAACTATATTGTAAAAACTTTAGAGCTCCAAATTTTAAATAGTTTAGATTTTCCCAATTCTTACCTGAGTATGAAGGAAAAACCGGAGTAATTCGCCGATATGCGAATATAACTATTTTTATACAACTCTTCCAAATGGAAAAAAAGTACGACGTTCGTGGATTTATTATTCAGAAGCAACAAAACAAAATACTGCATCCCATGTAAATTGTTCTGTACAAAAAACAACGAATATAGTGAAGGGTTTAATGACTGGAAGCATTGTGAATATTTACACAAACATGAAAAACTGCATAGACCATGTGCAATCAATAAATAAATTCATTGTCCGTTCTCAACTATCAGGAAGGGTTGATACAGAGCTAGAAAAATTAGAGCTCACGGGAGAAACAGTATCTAAGGAAATACTTAAACGAGTAGCCAGTGTCATAAAATACATTGCGACTCGAAACCTAGCTTTCCAGGGGTTCCACAGAAGTGCCCAGTTTCCTCAAAAAATCGAAACTTTTTAGGATTACTAGAACTAATACCACAATTCGATCCACCCCGAAGCAACACATGGAAAAAATATGGCAGTTCTGGAAGTGGTGGAAGCGCAACGCCTGCCGTCAAAAACTACCATGCAGGAGATATTAAGGATGTTAGCGTCTAGAGTGCCAAATCACACTTTTAGTGTTTATATACTGTTTATTATGTTTTTTTCTTTTTTTTTAATTTTTAGTAATAATTAATTCACAAAAATAGGAATTTTTGTAGGTACAAACAATTGCCGAGGAAGTTCAGAACAGCAAATATTTTTCGATAATTTTAGATTCCACTCGGAATATCACCAAATTGACCAATTAACATTTATTTTGCGATATGTCTATGAGGGAAATATTGTTGAAAGATTTGTCAGATTTATTCCCCACGTAGGACATAAAGCCGCGAATATGGAAGTTGCTGTTGATAACATTCTAAGGAGTTACATTTAGATATTGAAAATTGTAGGGACAATCGTATGATAATGCCAGTAACATGGCTGGAATGTATAATGGTTTTACAGTCCAAAAATACGACAAAAAAAATCAGTAGCTTATTTTGTACCATGCGGAGCCATTCGCTAAACTTAGTAGGAAACACCGCTGCTGATTGTTGTTTTAAAGCTACTTCATTTTTTATTCATCCAAGAAAGTTTATACCCCCTTGCCGCTTCTACAATGAGATGGAATTTGCTTGAAGTTGAATTAAGAAGAGCTTATAATTGTATAGTACCAAGAGTTTGTCAGACACGCGTTGGTCAGCTAGGGCGGACTCGTGTAAAGCATTAGTTTTAGGTTACCAATCTTTTAAACGGGGTTTAAATAGTATATGTAATGATAATTGGGCCAAAAATTCAACTGCAAAAGTAAAAAGCTCAAAGTTTACAAAAAATTATGTACAGTAGAAGTAGCTCTTTTAACATTTTTGTGGAATGATAATCTATCTATGTTTGACAAAGTAACAAAACCATCTAGAAAGTTACCATCGATTTACATCAAGTAGTTGCTTAACATATAAAAGTATGAGTGATTATATAAGCCAGATGAGGAACAAATTTGAATATTATCACGAAAAAGTAAAAATGTATCTGAATTTAAAGAATTTCAACAAGATCTAAAACGTTCTAAAATAAAAAAATTAAATATGACGATGGTACTTCTGATACAAAATTTGATGGTACAACTAATTTTAAAGTAAATACCACATATTATGTTATAATAGATACAATTAATAACGAAAAATGAAAGAAGAGGTTAGTAAAGTATGATTTTCTTGATAAACATTTTTAGTTTTTTAATCAGACTAACAGAACTTGATAATAACAATCTAAGACAAAAGCACACACTCTTTAGCACAAATTTATCAAAATGATATTAACGACGAACTAGGAGAGGAATGTCTTGTTTTTAAATCGTTTTTGAATACTGCTGCCAAAGAGAAAATTAATATTAAGTAGTTCAGCACCTGAGTATATCAGCTACATTCATTGTAATGATTTAATAACAGCTTTTCCTAATATTTATACAACCCTTCAACTATTTCTAAATATATACCTGTAAGTAATGCGTCCCGGGAAAGATCATTTTCTGTTTAAAATTAGTCAAATCGTACATAAGAAATTCTTTGGGTAACGATAATTTGACTTCTTTTGCATTACTATCAATTGAAGAAGATTTATTCAAAAAAATAAATACTGAATCCATTATTAACGAGTTTTTAAATTTAAAAACAAGAAAATGGCGAAGCTTAATAAAAGTTCTATATTGACTTATTATATAACCTAATTTGTTATAGTATTTAAAGATGACTATATTGTCTAGTTTATTATTATTTGTTTTATATTTTTTGATTAAATAAATGATCTTTCAATAATGTCTGTATGTTAATAATAATGTTTCACAGTAAGGGCCCCCATTCTATATGGTGCCCTAGGGCCCCCCAAGTATGTAAATCACGCCGCTGACCCTGTACAATGGTAAATATAACTAACCTTAATAGAACCTTGAATGCAATTAATATTTTTGCAGAAAAACAGGCTCAATTTTTGTAAAGGTTTCAGGTTTTGAAGCAGAACGTTGTCAGAATTTGGTGAAATCTACAAAAAGATCATTCTGGATGACGTTTTTTGTCATTTTTGCCGAAATACTATTGATTTATTTTTATATTTTCATGCTTTGGGTAAAATTCGGGTTTTGAAAGTGGGGCGGAAAACGTTCTACTTTTTCAAAAAACCAAAAACCTTTTAATTGTTTTTATAATGATATATTGTTTTTTCAAATATTTTATTTTTACGTAGACTTATTCAAGAAAATCAATTATCGATAGCTCAAAAATCTCAATAATTTTTTGAAAATCTAAAGTGGCAGTTTTTAACAATATATCTTCCCTGTAGACTGATGTAATTTAAAAAAAAAATCGTATAGGTTATGATAGGCGTTAGAAAGAAAATTGATCGCGTTACAAGAGAAAATAGATTGAGCGCCATCGTGACTTTTTTTAAATGGAAAGGGGGGTCGAGTGATACCTCGTTTGAATGGTCCTTTTATCCTCAATTTATCCCCCAATTTGAATTCGCTACTTTGTCACCCCCGCCAGGCAGTGTTTCGTCAAACTTATGATTGTTTATTAGATATCAAATGGTAATATTCCAAAAATGGTTTACAAAAAATTTACAAAAAAATTTAAAAAGCAAAATAGTTTCGGTACCGCACGCCTCGCCGCAATGAAACAATTAATTGAATTATCAAAGTGTTTAAGATAACCATTGCTTTAAGTTATTAAGTCTATTATTACATTTTGAAAATCGTTAATTAATAAAGTCGTTTTTTATTTGACAATTTTAGACAACCCCTAAACCGATGTTTAAATGGAAACAAGACAGGCCGTGGAAAGTCAGGTCAGAGTTTATTTTTCCATTGAAATCTAATGAACAATCAAAAGTCTGACAAAACGCCATAACTTGGCAGAAAGTCCCGATTTGCGACTTCAAATTGGGGGCGGAATAACTAATGGAAAAAGCTTTCAAACGAGGTATCACTTCGACCTTCCCCTTCCTTAAAAATAACGGTGCCCAGCCGCCATCTTAAAATGTAAGAGGTATCAATTTGTATGGAATTGTAGTATTTCATGTCTTATTATCGGCCTCCAAATTCCAAATCGATATCTTAAACCGTTTCAAATTTAAGGGAGGGTACTGTTTACGTCCGCACTCTAGAGTTAAAAAGTAGTGAAACGTTATTTATTTATTTATTCGTATGGTACATTTTAATATTGTATTGTGATATAAGTGTTATGTATGGTGCCCCAAAAGATCAGTATAAACCTGTACAGTGTGGTGACAGAGGAAACAGTAGGCAATTGTGGGATTGGCTCGTCTTGGCAAAGCATTTGTTTCAAGGTTTAGGAAAACCACTAAAAACCTAAACATGCTAACCCTTAACAACCTTAGTATTTATATGTAATAATATTAATTAAGTGTGTAAACATTATAGAAGGTAAATAAGAACATAAAATATAACAGCACAACCATTGCATGACGACATATAATGGACCGGTCAAAGCGCCAGTCACGACAATGGCGAAAAAAAATAGTAGGTTAAAGAAATAGTAAACAAAATAATGGAAAAACAGATAATCAGGATAGAGAATACAAAATATTGCTTAACTTCAGATGTCCTTTCAGATTAGTAAGCCATAATACAGCTTCGTCCGTTAAATTATGAATGTTTACAAACCCTCCTTCAAACTTTGTTACATGACAATCCTCTACAATATGAGCAACGGTCTCTGGTTCGTTTCTACAGTCACAATTTGGATTAGAAATCGCACCCCATTTAAAACAACATAGACTTGCATTTTGAATGGCCTGTTCTTATGCGATTTACTTTTGACCAAATTTTTCTTTTGATCAAAGCCCGGGACTTCTATTGTTGGATCATCAATGAGATGTTTATTAAAAACTAACTCCAGGCCATAAGTTTTTTTAACTCTTCAACTTCAGAAAAAGAAGTAGTTAAGTAGTCTTGCAACCATACAGGACTGCGAGATTTAATTCTTTTAGCTGGAGAGTTTTCAATACTAACTCAAAATTGCTAAGTTTTTGTTAACTTGCATTTAACCCATTCTCCTTTAACGCAGTTTCCTCGAATCACCCCTGTATATATAAAAATATTTTTAAAATGCGCAACTTTTAGTCTATTTGAGAAGCATGCTTACACTTTTTCGGACAAGTTGTCTGAAAGCCCATAATTGAACACACCCACTATATACATACACACTATATACATACATACTGTATACATTAAAAAAAATAGGTGCAAGAACCAATCCCTGCAGAAATACCATTATTTAAAAATCTAAAATTCCTGCTTTTATCTCCAACAAAAACTTTAAACTTTCGATTAGACAACGAATTTTCAATAAAAGAAATAATTTTCGAACATGGAACAGTATGCAGAAAGACAACTCCAGTTTTAAGTTTCTTCTGAAATCCAGTTCGACATGCGTTGTTAATGCCAATACTTCATCCCAACAACTTCTACCGAATCAAAATCATGCTTGTTCAATAATTACTCTTTAATTAATGGATTAATTCTTTGAAAAATCAATCTTTTCAAAACCTTATAAATTACAGAAGGATTAATTGGGGTTTTAGTCTTGAATAATATGTAAGAATAAATTCTCCTCGTAAGAAGCCTTTACTACCAAACTTTTCGCTCTACATTGAGAGCATCATCACGGATACTACAAGCATATAAAAAGTAATATAATAAAGCAATACATAAATAACGTACGGTGGCTGCTAAAACACGAATAATATTCGTCGTAGAGTGGAAAAATTAAAATTAATATTACAATTACATGAATCATTAGTTTTAAACATTTCAGCTCAAAACAAACACTACATTTACATTTACACATAATCATACAAAAATTGAATGTTACAACAATTACCATTTACGTTGGCTAAATATATAAACGACCGAGTAAGAAAATTTTTGGTCACATTCGATTTCGCACTATCGGTACTGATAACTAATAAATTACATTTTGGTAGACACAGTATGCGTAAAGACAGTCCGTCGACTTGAGATAATATATAATGATGCTTCGTTAACTAATTAGTGGATGTGTTCGTATTGTTTCTTTTTGTTTGTTGTTGAGTTTACTTAAATCAATTAAGCAACAGTATATGGCACTAAGATCTAATTTGTTGTTTAATCAACAAAATTCCGTGCGCTAATTGCGACAAAATTTACATCGGACAAACAAACCAACGATTTAAACACCGCATCAACCAACACAAAAATAATAATAAACCTAATACAACTAGTCTTGCTTTTCATATGGAGGAATTTAAACACAATGCTGATTTTGACAATGCATCTATTATTGAAATGGAAAGTAACTACCGAGTAACTACCAAAAAGAGACTACTTCTGGAAATGTGTCACATAGCGGGTAATATGGAAAAAAACAATGAACTTCAGAAAAGATACAGAATTTTTCAAAATTTTCAGTAAAAAACAAATTAAAGACCCGTTTTTTTTAATTTGTTAAATCACTTGAATAATCGTTGAGAAAACAAAATTCTTAAGGGTATTGTACAAAACTTCACATCAAATTTAATTGTCTTTTACGCAGTATTTACAAAAACAGTTTTCACGTCAAAAGCGTCTGGTCACAGCCTCGGCTGTGAAGTATATACGCTGATGCTAAAAGCAGGTGCGAAACGAAACATCCAAGTTAGTAAATCCGATAACGTCGATATTAATAAATAAAATAGTATTAAATAAGTTTAATGTTTTTTTGTGAATCGGCTACACGTTAAATACCGATCGTAATAAACCACAAAGTTTAAACTGCTTCAGTATAATAGTCATTTCCCTAAAAAATTTAAGCAAAACCAATGTTTTTTGGACAGCCTTAATGAAAGCGACCTAAAAAAGTGCAATTACTTCTTTAAGAAATAAAACATCACCTGGTATCGACAGTATCTCCTCAAGCTTGATTAAAGAAATCCAATAGAAACATCTTCCACTTTTATACCTAATTAATCTTAGTTTTAAAAAGATATTTTCCAGATCATCTAAAAAGGATATAGTAATTCCCCTACATAAAAATAAATCAAAAATGATTGTAATAACTGTAGACCAGTATCACCCCTCACTGTTTTTGCTAAAATATATGAAAAAATAATGATGGAAAAATTAATAAAATTTCTTAAAAGGAAACTAACTACTTTAGTCAAATCAGTTTGATTTAGAAAAGGTTTAAACAAAGAGGATGCTCCCACAAATTTTATAGAAAAAATATTAACAGTTTAAATTAAGAAAAAGTGTTTATTTATTGACATTTGATACTTTTGAAAAAAATTGTATAAAAGTGGGATTAGAGGAAATACATATAACTGGTTTGAAAGCTTTATAAAAAACAAAAACAATGCACTAAGATTGGGTCAACTTTTTAGTGATTTTGGTGAAATAAAGCAAGGGAGTATATCAATGTACTGTACTTGGTGCAATTCTATTCACACTTTATATTAACGACTTATCTAACGCTCGTTTGAAATGTCACCTAACATCTTTTGCTGATGATACGGCATTGTTTATGTGGAAGATGATTTAGAATCAATAAAAATTCTATGAGTTTTGATTTAAAAGCACACAAATGGTGGTTTATAAAAAATCAAATGTTGTTGAGTACCGATAAAACAAAATACATAAACTTTAGCCTAAGAGCGGAATCGTTATTTACATTAAGGTGTGGAAACTAAGATTTTACGGCGCTACAGCTTTGTTTGAGGAACAGATTTTATACTTACTTTATTTTTAAAACGTTCCCAAACAGCAGATAAATCAGCCATTACTTTACCGCATAGTAGCAAGACAGGTATAAACAACTGGAGAAATGTGTTTTACAGTTCAGGAGGCCAAAAATAATTTTAACGAGTCTATACAGTATGCTATTAAGTGTGCAAATTGTGTCTATGTACAATATAGTTGTAAATAACGATACGGTAATTAGTCAGACAAATACAATAAAATATCTAGGAATAATATGGATGAAGAATTAAATTGAAAAAATCACGTAAATGATATTAATTTGGTTTTACATAAAATTTACAAAATAATAATAATCCTTTGGTATAATTCCTCAATTTTGCAGTTCCAAAAGATCGCAATAAAGATACAAACTTTTTAAAAATACTAAATCCATTGAACATTGACATAATTACAAAAAAATTCCTCAATAAACTAGTGAAGCATATTCGTGTCGCTAAAGTTAATTATTTTATAAATAAAATAGATCATAACAAGAATAACTTAAAAGAAATCTGGAAAACCATTAAAAATATTCTGGGTATTAAATCGAAAATTTTGCCAGAAATTATTGATTTTAAGAATTTCTACAATGTAACGGACAATATTGCAATAAATTTTAACAAATCTCTAGAAACAGTTTTAAAAGAAATTGTGAAGTCTATTTCCCCTATTTCAAAAAATTGAAAAAATTTGGTTTTGCCTGTAAACATGGAATTACATACTATTTAAAATAATTAAAACTCTTCGAATTGAAAATGATCGTATACGAATTAAAATCTAAAGTGTTTGTTGCATTGATGTCAACTTTTTTAAAAAATACATTTGATGTAATAGAGTTATCAGTTACTACATCTTATCAACACTTTTTTAAGGATACTAGTAAACTTGCCGATGCTCTAAAAATTAATATGGTAATACCAATTCAGACTAATTAATTTAGTACCTACTCTTGCAAATATTTTAGAGATTACTGTACACGACAAGTTTTTTAACACTTTGGGTTATTTACGAAAAAGGCAATTTGGATTTAGACCGCGTCATTCTTGTGAGACAGCATTACAACTAGTAACTACTGAGTGGAAAAGGAAATGGATTTAGATAAGTAACTATTGCAATCTTCGTTGATTTGCGTCAAACTTTGAAACAATTGATAAATCAGTTTTATTACATAAACTTTATTGTTATGGAATTACAAGAACAGTATTACAATGGTTTCAGGATTATTTAACTGTTAGATATCAGTACAAGAAATACAATTTCATAACATCTGATCAGATAAAATGTGAATATGGTGTTCCTCAAGGCACCGTTTTAGACCCTTTCTTGTTCAATATTTACATAAACGACATAAGTAATTACATTAAAACAACACTTTATAAAACTATAAACAATGATCTCGAGAAGTGTTTTGTTAAATGGATAACTTATGAAACTAAAAAAAAAATAAATAAAGAAAAACAAAATATTGACTCTTGCAACCAAAAAAATTATTAATAATCTTCACAAAAATAAAATTGAAATTCAAATTAAAAATTTAAAAATTGAAATTGTTGATCAAATTAAATACTTGGGAGTTACTATAAATAACCATTTTAAATTTCATAGCCATGTTAGAATGTACATTAAAAAATTGCAAAGAAAATTGGGTTTCTCGCTCGTTTAAGAAAATATTTGTCAGTTTGGAGTATAACCATAATTTAGAAAACAATTATACAACCACATTTTGATTTTCTTTCTGGCTGGCGAGACATAAATACAGGATACAATTCAGAGATTTTACACAAAACCATGTACAAAACAATTCTACCTATTACTAAATTTTAATAACAAGCCTTAATATTTATATACAAATCGACACATAATCAATGGCCGGCTTTTTTCCAACAACAATTCTGTGTTCTGATGAAAGTACATGAGCATAGCACGTGGGCGGTACATTACATTACAGTTATATTCATTAGCAAAAAAATTAATGTACTTCAATTATTGAAGAAAGGCATAAAATATTTAATATTAAAGTATTTAAAACTTTGTTGGATTTAAACACTTAAATTATTATTTTATATGCAATGTTGGTATTTGTTATGTTAAATGTATGTATGCTTTTTTATCTTTTGTGTTTGATACCTAAATAGCTATACTGCTAAATAAATTCTATTATTATTATTATTAATAACTAATTTGAAATCTAAACTCAATAACCCGTACTGAGATATATTTATTTTAAAGAAAATTTGGAGAAGCTATTTTAAAATTCTTGACTTTTCTCTGGTACATAGTGCGTTGCATTATGGGCTGTCTGTTTTGGAAGGAACTTGTGACTCCAGTCTAAAACCGATTTAAATGTTACAAAAATGTTTTGGGCGCTATTGATGAAGAAATGTAAATGGAACCATCGTACCCTCTGTTTTTAGGAGAAATTCCTTGATCTAAACCTTGTTTGTTTCCAAAGTTCTAAAACTGTTTTACCTATGAGTAGTAGCTTGCCAAAAATACAAATAAATATGTTAATAAACTTAGAAATAATAAAATATATAAGGTACCAAGACCAAATTTAAGGTTTTTTAAAAATGCAATGTTTTTTTTAGTACTAACTTACCAAAATAGAAATAACAACAAAAAAGTTTAAATTATTTTTATAATAAATTAAAGTAAATGACATTTGTCCTACATAAAAAAATTAATTTTTCAGTGAATATATACAGATATAATACAAATTTATGCAAAATAAGCATCCATTATATTTTTTCTTAGTATCTATAGTTGACTTAGATTTAATTGTAAGTTTTGGAACTTTGCAAAAAATATGAAATCTTTGTTTTTACATAAAAATGTTAAAATAATTGCTGATTGATTTTGTTCTTATTAATAAGAACATTTATAATGACTTTTTTGTTAGCTTCAACAATTGGTTAGATACTAATAAATGTTTTTATTAATCAATAATATCAAATAAAGTGATCACTGAAATATAAAAGTTTTAATTCATTAGACTAATTAATTCCAAATTAAAAGTAAAACCAAGTTTACCTTTCTTTGTTGAGGAGTTCCTCTTAATACAGCTATATGGTTTGGAATTTAATTATTTCCAATACCGAGACTGAGAAAATAGAAAATTATGTACCTACAAATTTTTTTATTTAATTAGGGGTACAGTGGAAACACTCCAAACTCTATATGAAGTGTATGAACTAATTAAATGCAATAGTACATAAAGCATAATTAGCACAAATTAATCTTAAAGCAAAATTCCTCCTCTTTTTTCAATTCAATTAAAGCATTTACGCCACAAAGGAAAATTTTAAGCCCTGTGACCCTTACGACCATTAGCTTTCTACGTTTTGTGCTTATCTCGGCAATATTCCCCTGGCTCATTAAAATCAATCATATAACTTGAGTACGAAACAAGTAACATAACTGGACAATTTAGATGTCACAAAAATCCTAATAATAAATTGTTTGTAAGTATCTTAACCAACTTGGTCAATTACAATTCAGTGCGCGTTTAATGAAAATTCCATACAATTTCAAAATTAATTTTGTTACAATCGAACTACATATGAACTAAAAATAAACAAGTCAACTAGAAACAAATAGGAAATTCGTTTGTGGTTGATGTAGCAGAAGTCATTTTTGGCAATAAGTATACATCGTTGTAGAAAAATATATCTCTGTACCAATATTAAATTTAAAATCCAATATGCGATCTGCATACATACCCACTTTTTTAAGTTTATTTTTCTTTTTAATCGATACTTCCGTTTACCCTGTTTCCACGTTTTATGAAGTTTTTAGAGAGTTTATGTTTTAAAATTGCAAGCGCATTTAATCAGATGATGGTAACATAATCAACATGTAATTTTGTATGTTTTAAAATAGCAATAGTGCAAGAGTCAATGAAAAAGCCCTTTTTTGAAAGTAACATAATTTAAATGTTGGCAATGGGACTCTTGTCCACATATAAGCAACCAATCCACATCACTTAACAATTATATGCATTATAAAAGAATTTAAATAACTATGAAATGATTATGAAATAAATTGCGTAACCATTTAGTCATAGAAACGCAAACTAATTCAAATATAAATTAATGTTAGAAATATAAAAATAGTAATCGCAATTTCGTTAAATAGCACTTTCACCTATAATATTAATTTGATCTTACGTTTCACGTAATTGTGATAAAAAGTGAATTAATTCCAAGTATAAACTATTTTAATAAATGAAAATAATCTTTAGGAGTCGTCTTGACAAAGTGTAATTAAATAATAAATGCTGCTAGTGTTTATTTAGTTTAAAGGTTACAAAATAATTACGAATTAATTTTTTCAAAAACAATTAAGTAACTTTAATGGTTTATTTAACCAATACATTTAAATCGTAATCACCCAAGTGAATTTTTGTACTGCAAAATGAAAATAGAATAGTATGTACCTCATTATTGTCCGCTATAAGGTGGTACCATCTATCAATATTTTCTTAAGCTTACCTTAATATAACAATATCGACTTTAAATACAGTGACGTGAAATATTGATAACATCAGAATTTAACATTTACTTTTAGCAACGCTTCTGGAATAGACATTTTCATTGTCCCTAGGCGTACGCCACAAGATAATGGTGTGTAATTTTATTAAATCTTATTATTATTATTTATAACTTTAAAAGAACCTTATTTATAAGTATACCTGTTGTAGATTTTCAAATCGTAACCCTTATGGGTATAATTATTAAGAAGTAAAAAAAATGCTTGACGACTTTATTAAGTTTAACTATGATTGCCAATTAAAATTACAAATTTGATGTCTTATATATCAAATATTGATTTTTAAGTAAAATTAGAATTTTGTATGTTTATTTTAATTTAAATTTCATTGGAGACAATTTATGAGTGCAAATTAATAATCAGAATTAACATATACTAAATTTTGCATTTTTCGTTTACATTAAACTTTACGATATTAAATTTTAATATTTATTTTACGAAGATATTGAAAAGAAATCGTAATGGTTGAAATTGAAAATGATAAAAAGGAAAGCGTGCCTGAATAATGATTTTTGTGGTTCGGCGTTATATATCTATTAAACTTTCGACTGCACCTTCCGAAACTAAAATAAAATACATGAAAATGAAAATAAATTTAAGTTATTAACTTTTTACATAAAATAATAAAGTTATAAATTAAAAATTGAAATTGTAAATTTATGCAAAAATTAGAAAAGAAAATAATTACCGTAATAAAGTCAAAATAAAAGTAAATGTAACAAAATAACAAAGAAATAAAAACGAAAAATAGAAAATCAAAGTAGAAGTAGAAAGAAAAAAAAAATTTAAAGTAGGAAATTAAAGACTGAAAAGTGTTCAACGAGCATATATTGACAATTGAATTAATAGAGCAGATAACAAAGACTATTAAAACAGTGGGCCGAATAAAAATGATAGGAAAAGAGAATGAAAACAAAGTATGAAATAATCTAACAGAAATGATATGATAAGGAAAGAAAAATATGTACATAATAAAAGATTCCATTAGCAGTAGAAGTGTGTTGAGAAACTGTACTAGATAAGTACTAGGAAAGTATGAAGAAGTAAATGGAATTGTAAGAGGAGATGAATGTTAGATTTCTGCATTTTTTAATGCCGTAATAAAATAAATACACTGTTTGCACACAATGAGATACGTAAATTCAAGAGAGATGGGACATAGGAATAAAAGATAGTTAAATAACAAAATACCAGTAGAAATAAAACACTCAAGAATAAAAAAGACAATCAGGAATTGATAATGTTTACTTTATGGTTATTGTAAAACCAGAAAAATGAAAAAAAATACAAAGAAGTTTGAACCAATTAAATATTATAAATTATGAAACGGAGAAACACCGGATTAATAAACAATCGTTAAACAAGACATTATGGAAAGGTATTGTAACGAATTAAAAGAAAAAAACGTAGAAGATGGGTGAGTGTATTTTAAAACATAATAATGAGAATAGCAAAATATGCGGGAAAGGGAAAGCAGAGAAAAAATAATAGAGAACAAACATCAATGTGGAAGATAAGAGAAAATGAAAACGAGAAAAACATCGATGAAGCAAAGTTGCAAAAAAAGAGCAATGAAAGGGATCTTTGGAAAAAACAAAAAACCAAATTATTTTATTTCATCATTAAAATCGTTAAAAACAAGGAAAGCTAAGAATTAAAAAAAAATAAAAAAACAATAACCATGAGATCCCCAAAAAACAAACAAAACAGAAAATAACTAACTACCAGGAAAAAGATGTGGCAACTTGGAGAAGTCTACTGACTATACTGTGTCCATTTAGTGTGTAATTGTTTGATTATGGGCTTTCAGACTACTTATCTGAAAAAGTGTGGAGGCTTCCCCAAATAGACTAAAAGTTGCACATTTAAAAAATATTTACATATATGCAGGGTGATTCAGAAAAACGTAGTCAACCAAAGGTAATTTTTTAAATGAAACACCTGTATATTTATGCACCGTCGAAGAACTAATGAAATTTTACGTACATTTGACCCGTAGCTTCAGCGGTTTTCAAATTATTCGCATTATTTCAAAATTTTAATAGATATACGGCAATAAAAGAAAATAGTGTCCCGTAGAAGTTATTGTAGAGATGAAAAATCATTTTCTGTGGTGTTAAAGTCTGAGTACGACTCTAATAAAACCATTCTAGTTGTCTGAAAATATTGTATACAGTTGTATACAGGGCATCCGAAAAATTTGGGAAACTATTTAACATGTAGTATACCTGATATAAGCAGTGTTTGATTTATTCGAGAAAATCAATTTTTTTTTGTAAAATAAACTACGAGGCATCTTTTATCTCTACAATAACTTTCACGGCACAGTTATTCAAAGGGTGCAAAATATACAAGGTGTTTCACTGAAAAAAAAAGCAACTTTGGTTGACTACGTTTTTGAGAATCACTCTGTATATATAAAAATATTTTAAAATGTGCAGCTTTTAGTCTGTTTGGGAAGCCTGCTCACACTTTTATAGACAAGTAGTTTGGGGCCCATAATCGGACAATTACACACTAAATGGACACACTGTATATGTTACTTCATTTAACTAAACATCTAGGTAGTCAACACAATGACGACGATAAAGAAATTATTTGTCTGCGTTTGCAGTAATTATCCAATCAGGTGGCAGAATTATTTGAGTAATAGAAAAATCTCGTGAAAAAATCGACAAATACATTAGTATTGGTGGGAACCGTCTTGAAAAGTACGTGTAGATTGAAATATAGGTTTTCATGTAAAATAAGTAGATTTATATGTCAAAACAAAAGTGTATCTTTTTCAATCAACTTTGAGATTAATGACCAATATCCAAAATCAAACGAGGACAAATGACGAGAAATTACACTTTTGGCAGTGATGTACACATTTACACAATGTCAGAGCTTTTTAATAAATTTTTAATTGTTTTTAATACAAATAAAAATGTGCAAGATGATCAGTATCTGCAGTACTCTATGGTCGATAAAAGAACCGTGTTGTTTAGTACCTTTGGTTTCTGGATCTGGTCATCAAGACTATCTAGGACCCAAAGAAAAATACCAAAACACTTGACATGTTTGGGTAGCTCTTACTTATTGTTGAAAAGAATATTTTTTTGAAATAAGTAATATGTAACTAATTATTTAGGAATTGACCCCATTAAAATGTTGAACAAGTAACCATACGAATAAATACATAGATTACAATATGATTATCCACTCTATGTATTTTTCTGTTACAAGACAGAGTTTCTTTATGCCGACTTTAGGTGCGGTTGAGTATGATCGTTGCTTAGCGTGGTTAGTTCATGCGTTAAGGTTAAATTCATGAGCTGTTAATGTTTGGTGAGTTGCATACGTTTGATGATTTCAATGCTGCCGCTTTAAGAGATTATTTTTTTTTTTGTAACTTTGTGCAAACGCAAACGCTCGTGACGTGAAAGAGCGCGTGTTGCTCGTACGTGTGCTGCATTCAGAAGAAATGTATTTTTACATTTAAGCGCTTGGCTAGGGTAATTATATGGTGTCCAAATAATCGGTGCAAACTTGAACGGTATGTTGACCAAACCCTTTGACGATAATGGATTCGTGTATTTACTTCGAGGTTTAGAAAAACCACCAAAAATTACATTACCGTATAATGTAATTATTAAATTAGAAAGCTGAAAAGTGAAAACATGTTTAAACAAAAGTTGTAGATAATGTAATGTGTATGTGATAAGTTCCTGCAACGTTAATGACGAAAAATAATACATAATAAACCAAAAAGAAAAATAGACGTAATAATAAAGCACGTTGTAAGGCCTCAGATGTTTTTCAAGACGTTAAACCATTATTCACCTATCATTATATCGTGTAATAACTTCTTTTGTTTAAGTAAATATATAATATAATAGACAATATTCTTTTTTTTTTTTTTCATTTCCACATTCACATTTTGTGTCTTAGAAAGCATAATTTATTTAAAAACTTGTAACTTTTCGAATTACTTTTAGTCAAATCTCTTTTGAAATCAATCCAACCTCTACTATGGAACCTTAATCAGATTTTTTTTAGAAAACAACAAACATCTTTGTCAAATTTCAATTTAAGAAACTATATATCACATCACACATTACATTATCTACAACTTTTATTAAACATTTTTCACTCTTTTCAACCTTCAATTTAATTATTAAAGAGAGAGGATAATCAAGTGATTTTTATGTAATAATATTTTCTACGATATTAACTAAAGAAAAGAAAACTAACATATAAGGCAAAGAACATTGTAAATTATGTATTTTTTACAACTTTTATTTGAACTATTTTTTAATGAGATATTATTTAATTTAAAATGTAAAGTTGTAAACATTATCAAAAATATTGAATAGAAAGTATAACTGTAACAAGTATATGTATGAAATTTTTCAAAGCAACAATTTCCCAATTATTGATTTGGATTAAAAATTTAATGATCAGACTAATTATTGAAACAATAACTTTTCCACAATAATATGTTATTATAGAGAAACGTGTTTGTAATGTATACGCAGTAACGAAAATCTGTAGAGTCGTTCAACAATATTAATAGAATCAGTCGTACTAGAGATGATGACTTTGTAAAACGGAATTGCAGGAAACCAGATAAGACAATCACAAGTTGAAGTTAATGATAGCTTGAGATATAGCATCGAATTTTTGCTATTTCGATATGAAACACGTTTAAGATTATTGTTATATAAAATTGGGATTTTCTTTTAATAAAAAGAACTAAATTGTTTTTTTTTTGTGTATGCTTTTGTTAGTCTTTAACAAAAGGGACATGTGTGGAAAAAATAATTAGTGATCATTATTTGTTATTATTAGTATTAGTGTTACTTTTTAACAAGAAGAAGAAACTAAAATAATTCTAAAACATTTTAATTGTAAATAAAAACGGCAACTCTAATATTTTGACGAAATGAATTTAATATTTATAAAGAAGCTAAAAATAATTAAAAAGTAAGTATTAATAATATTTTATTATGTAATTTTTTTTTATAGTTAATTTATTCTGGAACTGAAAAATAATAGTATATTATACACCAAGGTTGTGAAGTCAGTCATTATTGCCTTAGCACCAGTTTATTTCGCGAGGGGCGGTTTTTTTCTTTACCTAAGAGTATTTGAGCTGCAAGCTTGAGTAGTTTTGGTATAGCTAGAGATGTTAACGGACATTTATTGCTTCGCCAATATACCTTGTATGATTTGAATATTGGGTTTCAGAAATTGACACTTGTAATTCATTTAGGAATGGCAAGTGTTCGCCCTACTTGTTAAGCTTTTAGAGTTGACATTTTTATGCAACAGATCGGAACTTCCAGATTCTGTTAACCATTCAAAACACCTACAACAAAATGTTTGTAATTTACTTAAAATTCTTCATGTAACTTAACTCGCCTGGTTAAATCTCCTTTGGGAAATCTGAAAGAACTGATTCTATCATCATATTTAATAAATTAATAAATTCAGGTTATGTATTTGCGGTTATGGGATGAGGGCGCGAATTTTAAACTAATGGTATTTTTTATTCAAATAATTTTATCGTGTTAGGTAATTTTAAGCAGCAAATACGTTAAAGATAATCACTGGATATACAAAATTATGTTTCACTCGTTTTTGTTAAACAACTATTCTTAGATTCTCAAAAGAAATTGAATTTGTCCATTATTAACCTAGGTCAACAATAGAAAAAATTATTAACCACTAATAGAGAAATTCAACTTCTCAGTTGGCTAGGAGACGCAATAATTGTCCACTTCACAGCTAGTAGTGGAAAAAAATTGTTATTATTCTAAGGTCATCAAATACATTAATAAGATATTTTAACGGATGTTTACGTAACGAGAGATTTTGTGAACCCGGGTTTAATAGTTCTATGCAAATTATATTGCAAATAAATAATTGAGTCATTGATTCAAATTTTGGGCGAATTTGCCAAAAATTGTATTTTGTGACTTTCACTAACAAGGTCAGGAAAAAAAATGTAAGACATTAAATATTGCAATCTATACTGCGAAAAAAATAAACCGTAATTGTATACTGTTACACTGAAATTGGAAGGTATAACCACGAGTAACACCATAATTTGTCTCAGAGAGTCGTTCAGTCGAATAGTAATTATTTATTAAAGACTGCCATTGTTAAAAAAAAAGTATAATCAACGTAATTTAGTTACCTAATGATAGTCTCTTAAAATTGATCTTTTTTTACACAAAATTTGCTATAACTCGTACTAGTTTCTTATACAAATATCTATAACTTTTTAAAATAAATAAATAATAATGATATATTTATTTCCAACTAAAAATTGCCTATGAAGGAATATAAAAGGCACAATAATATAATAGATATTGTTTATAATAAACTAATTACTTTTGGCAAATTAACAGAAATAAATAAGGATGAGTTCAATGGATGTACTCACAGAAGTAGTACAGTACTACTTGTGCGTGAGTACTTAAATATTAAAATTATTTGCCGCGAGTATATTAAGCAAATTATTCTGTTCTGCAGTAAATTTGATTATGAATGAAGTGTTTTTGTTATATTTCCGAAGGCATTAGACTATTTTTAAAATTTTTGCCATCCCATTAGACAATATTGTAAAATGTGATTCGATAAGTGAGTAATTTATTATTTTAGTTGTTGTCAATGTAAAATTTTTTTGTTAAAAGAAAATTTATGTATTGTTTCCATTTGACATTTTGATCGACTATTATACAATAGTATTGTAGTCCAATAACTGTAGAATCCGCCCATAAAGTCATACAAATGATTTGTTTTCCTAGCCTTTGTTATTGCTTAAGTTGTACCGGCATTTTCTTAGACATTTCACGCTGATTCTTACAGCTGATCTTGAGGGGGAATTGTTGTGTTGTTTGTCACTACATTAGTAATTTGTAAGCCACGAGGAACATAATTTAACAAAAGGTTGTCCGTAGGGCCTATCACGAACTTACGTATTGTTATTTTTTATAGAGCAAAGATGCATAAGAAATCTAAAGAAAAGTAGGAATTACCGGAATTACGAGCTTCCCGATTTGCTGGAAGCTGCCCGATTGGTTTGTGACACCAACATGACCATTTACAAAGCAAGTAAGCAGACCGGTGTTCATGGAGCTTACTGAAAGATTTTTTGAAAGAAATGAAGTTGCCGAAGACAACAATAACCAGCAGGTAGCTAAACTAGGTAGACCATTTGCATTACCAGCAAATCTAGAGGTTCAATTGTTTGATTATATAATCAAAATGCAAGAACTGGGGTTTGGATTGACCGTTGATATGATAAGAAAAACGGCATACAACCTGGCAAAACATACAGGACGCGAAAATTTTTTTGGCCCCCCTCGAGATACAGACATAGCCAGTAGGTGGTGGACACATTATAAACAATGCTACAATCTGTCCCTTCGCGTACCAGAAAATGTAGCAGCGTACCGTGCATCTATGGCAAACCCTGAAATAATAGAGGATTTTTTCTCAAAACTAGAGGATCTCCTTAACAGGATTGGACTAAAAGATATGCCAAACAGACTATGGAACTGCGATGAAACAGGACTCAGCTATGTTGTTAAGCCGAAGAGAATTGTAACTTCGGTGGAAAAGCGATATATTTACAAAAGAGCATGCGCAGATAGAGGGGAATCACAAACGCTTATGGGTTGTATCTGTGCAAATAGGACATGGATTCCACCAATGATCATCTTTAAGGGTGTTCGCTGGAACGACTCTTTAAAGAACGACTGTCTCCCCAATACAATGGTGAAACTGTCTCCTAAGGGCTGGATAAACAGCCACCTGTTTTTAGAATGGTTTCGTTTTACATGCATCTCATATTAACCCCGAAGTTAATTCACTTGCAAGCGATAACCAAATCTACTTGTTCACATATCCGGCCCATACCAGCCATCTTTTGCAGCCACTGGACGTTGGAGTATACAAGTCACTAAAATCTAATTTGCAGCAACGCATAGATCAATACATGAGGGAACACTCTGAGAAGCCTAACAGAACTAATTTCCACACCATACTAAATCCAGCATTCATATTGAGTTTCCGCAGAGAGAATATTCAGAATGCTTTTAGAAAAACCGGCATCTATCCTTTTAATAGAAATGCCGTTGCTGTAAAGCAGTTGCTCCATCTTTGTATACTGCCAACAACAATAATACCGAAGATAATCCGGTTCCAGAACCTGAACTTAGACATCTACTGCCTATTCCCCAATCATCGTCGCCTGCAGCTACTGGACCTACTAGTAAGAAGAGGGATTCTGGAGCAAGTGCTTAAATCTTGGACCTGAACAATTTTCATCGCAACCTTCTGCTGCAAGTGATGTTTCCTCGTTGAGCAAAAAGAAGAAACCCACGAACCAGACCGTATCTGATTCATCACAGCCTTCTGCATCTCCTCAACCACCAAAAGAAACTCAGCAAGAAAAGGAAACTTGATAATGACTGGGAATGTGGATTTTGTGGGGGAGTGCTATTCTGCTGACCATAAACAGAAGAACTGGGTACAGTGGATCCAGTGCTCATACTGTTTGGTCCCTTACCACGTCAACTGCCAACCGTCAGATTCTGATGGGAAAGAACTATTTATGTGTGATATGTGCGGAGGAAAAGATACTGATGAATCTGATGATTAAACCAACTCTGTATATTAATATTTACAATAAAAAGTCATTATTTTGGACTTAAATACACTATCACGAAGTTACCTGCCCCTATCACAAAATTACCCCTGCTTATCACGGATATACCTAACAGAACGTCATGCTATTTATGTATTTATTTTTTTGACATATAGACTTATCAGTTGTTCATACTTTATTAGTTTATACGATAAGCATTGGCATTTCCTACAGTGAAATTACAAAAAAATCCCTTGCACCATCTAGGAGTTATAACAAAATTGTAAAACTATCACGGACATACCTTACTTGACCCTAATAGTTGATAAAAAAAATTAATTTAAAGTTAAGTAATAATAGTGTGTTATGCATTATCTATAAGTTAATTATAGCTATTTATTGTATATGTGTTTTAGTAGGCAGATTATCCACGCAAGAATTTTTAATCGCGAGAACGAAGTTGTTTCTTATAAATAAATGGCCTAAAAGTTATTAATTTCAGTAATTAATTATTATTTTAAGCAAAGCTTTGAAATAGGTACTAAATCTAATCACATCTATGTATGTTTTGGCTATTTATTTATAAGAAACAACTGCGTGAAGTGTCAAAAAACTAGCAACGAATGCGCGCAAGTAAACTAAAGTTCATAGGTGACTTTGATCAAGAGGTATTTTTTCAAAAATTGCTTATAATTTCCTTATTTGCCGAGATAAATATATGAAACCATATATTTTCAGAAAGCTAAAAAACGTCTCTAATCAATAAAGTCATAGCTAACTATAGTTTCCATTAAAAAAATGCATGTTTGGTCTGTAACTCGAAAACGAATTAAGCTAGAATAAATTCGAATACGCCATTGAATTGCATAATAAAGATGCATAAAAAATGTTTTGGTTAAAATAAAAATATTTACAAACAAAAAAGTTATGAAGTTTTAAAAGAAAACGGCATAAAACGCAAAACACTACGAGATATCGAAGTGCTGTTTAGACCATTGAATTTGTCTCAAAAATCGAGCCAAGGGTCCCGACCACGGTTTTCTCTATCAATTCGCGAAATACCTGAAACCCTCAATTACATCGAAAATAGGACACACTGTACAGTCTTTTCTCTGTATAAATGCGCGTGCAATTGATTCCTAAAAATTAACGCGTGTTTTATAAAAATTTTATACCTACTATACAGTGTGTCCAGTATAACATGATGTACACTCATGAAATTTAAAACTTGGACACCACAATTTCTGTAAACAAAAGTTTGCACATTGTGAAGCGGGCTTAAGGGTATCATTTACAATTCTAACAGCAGGTAGTCTCAGCAGGGGTTATCTTATAGAAGGACTGTAGAATGAATCATTACACTAAGCCGTTTTAGAAAATAGGTAATTTACGTTGCTTACTTAATTTTTTTTAAAGAATACATTTGAAGATATCGCTAATTAAACACCATAGCTCGATTAATTATCGAATCAAAATTTTGTTTTAGGAAATGTTTACAAAACAATATACAGGATGTTCCATAACTTCTAACATTCCCTCTTTATGGGACATTTCTAAGTTTGGAGCAATCCCATCTTCTCCATAGAATAAGACGACTTTATCTTGGTAAGTGCCTTCGTAAGACCGTCTACTATCATATGATCTGTTCCTATGGGTTTTATTTCGATGTCTCCACTCTTTGTTTTTCTCGAACAAAGTGGTGCCCTAACATCAATATGCTTTGTTCGGGGCCGATAACCTCCATTAATACTTAAGTCCACCGCACCTTTGTTATCACAATACAATGTGAGTTTTCTTTGAATTTCGGGTACAATTTCTTGAAGTAAACCTTTCAAGAACATTGCTTCTTTTAGATGCAAAACGAGGGCCATGTATTCTGCTTCTGTAGTTGATAGAGGCCACAGTCGACTGTTTTTTAGACGACCAACTGATTGCACCTCCACCATAAAAATATGTAGCCTGCTGTAGACTTTCGATCATCAGAATCGCCAGCCCAGTCTGAGTCACAAAACCCATGTAAATGTTCATCAGACCTATGAAAAATGAGCTTGACCTTTAAAGTTTCCTTAAGATAGCGCATAATCCGTTTTACTGCCATCCAGTGCGCTGAACTTGGATCTTGACTAAATCGTGCTAATTTTCCACGGCAAAGGCGATGTCGGGTCGAGTACACTGAGCTGCATACATTAGACTTCCTATTGCTTCCTTGTAAGAAACTTTAGCCATATATCTTCTTTCATCTCCAGTTTTAAATCCCAAATTTTACACAAAACTTGATTAGGATCTAACGGAGTTTGAACTCCATGGCAGTTGGACATACCGAATTGAGAAATGATTTGACTTATATATTTTTCTTGATAAACTTATGATACCTTTTTTCGCGATTCTTTCAATTCTCATACCCAAACAGAAATTTGCTTCTCCTAAATCTTTCATTCGAAAATGTTTAAAAGAGATTTCTTCAATACGTTTTTTGATTTTGGTCTTCGGAAAAAATTAAAAGATCGTCGACATAGAGGGCGATTACTAAATTCTTACCATTTTCTTTTTGTATATATATATATATATATATATATACAAAGATCTCTTTTGATTGTATAAACTCAAGTTGCTTTAAAACACCATCAAACTCTTGATTCCAGGCTCTACTCGCTTGTTTGAGTCCATTAAGTGTTTTCTGAAGCTTACAGACTTGCTTATCTGGAAGTTCCATGTATATATCTTCAGTTAATTTTGGATGTAAAATGCTGTTACCACATCCATCTGGTCGATGTCCCAATCACTTTTAGCTGCTATTGCTAAAAGAAGTCTTATGGAGCTATATCGAATTACCGGAGAATATGTTTCGTCGTAATCTAAACCTTCTGTTTGTGAAAAGCCTTTTTGCCACAAGTCGCGCTTTGTAACGCTCAACTTCTCCCATTAAGTTATACTTCCTTTTAAACGCGCATTTACTTTTTATAGGTTTCTTACTGGGTACGTAGTCACAAATGGTCCATGTTCTATTAAACTCATGAGATTTAAGCTCCTCCTCCATAGCTTTCTTCAAGTTATCCTTTTCAGAACTAGATAATGCTTTATTTACAGTAAAGTGGTTCACAGGAAACTTTGCTTGCAACTTGACAAATAAAATCGGGATTAAAAATATTCCGGTTGTGATATCGCAATCTACTGGAATGTCGAAAAACAATCATTTTGGGATTACTGAGTCAGACACACTTGTGTGTGACTTTCCCTGATTCAACGTCTTTTTGTTCGGATTCTTCCAATATTTCTTTATTAGATTCATTAGAGTCATTGCAAGTGTCTTTTGAAACTGTGTTTTCTCCCTCTTCAACAGTAGTTTCTGTAATATACTGCTGTTGACAAACATTTTATAATACATTTTGTTGTGCGACCTGTCTATCTGAAAAATCTTGCTCAAAAAACACAGCATCTATTAAAATCCAGGAGTTTTTCGTCACTTCATTAATAAAATGAAATCTTTTGAAGTGTCACTGTATCCCACGAAAATATATTTTTCTGCTTTTGAGTCAAGTTTTTAGTTTTTTGATTTGGAATATATACAAAGTGCTTTACAGCCAAAAACTTTTAAAAAGGACAGATTCGGTTTACGTTTAAAACAAACTTCAAATGGTGTTTTGTTTTTAAAGCTTTGTAGTTGAAAGCGATTTTTAAAAAAATTGCAGTATTGATTGCTTCGGCCCAAAACTGGTTACTGAGTTTTGAATGAATCAAAATACATCTCGTTGTTTCCATCAATGTTCTATTATATTGAACTCTCTACTCCAATACCGTTGTGCTGGTGGGAATACGGAACGGTAGTTTGGTATTTAATTCCACTTGACCCGAGATATGTGTAGAAATTTTTCTCATTGACGTATTCAGGTGCCATTATCCAGATCTAATTGCTTTAATTTTACAACTAAAAAGATTTTCTACAACCCATTTGTACTCAAGAATTTACTGACACAGTCTGTTTTTGACTTTAGAAAGTATACTTGTGAATAACGGCTATAGTCGTCGGTGAAAGTCATGAAATATCTTACACCACTTATCAAACATTCTTGAAAGCGGTCCACATAAATCTGTATGGATAAGTTCCAAAACATTCTTTGCTCTCGTTGCTTTTCTATTTCTGAACGGAGATCGGTGCAACTTTCGCTGACACAGTCTTCACATTTAACTACGTTATCGTCCTTAAAGTCTATTCCTTTGGCCATATTTGTCTTTAACTATTTCATATATTCAAAGTTAAGATGACTAAGACGACAATGCCATACATACGAATTATGTTTGTGGTTTTGCAAGAATTTTTACACAAGGATATGTAATCTAGACTATACATGCTGTTTACTTCAGAGGCAGTAGCGACTATTTCCGAAGATTTTAGTTCAAACCTGATGGCAGATGGTGCACATTTAATTTCAGTCCATTTGGCTATGGTTATTTCTCTACCACTATCTCCCTGATAGTCAAGTAGATATGTTTTTATCTGCGACAAAGTAAGCTGTTGCCCCAGAATCGATGTAATATTTCTCGGTACTAACGCCATTTCGTCACAAGAATGATTGCACAAAAGCACAACGGACCCTTTTTCAGCCTTCTTTTTATTTTCTTTTTCTTCGGTTTTGGACATTTGTTAATTGGTTATAGTTGTTGCAGTTATAGCACCTTAGACGTTTTTTTGATTGCCACTATGTTTTTGAAACTTTTCTGCAAAACACATTTATGCATCTGGGAAGACCTCCTAGTAATGATTCCACCAACTACATGATCTTTAAAATGGTTCTTCAATGATTTTTCAAGTTGTTCACTTATCTTTTAAAATTCTTTCAACATATTCTTTCACAGATGAACAATTTTCGAACTTAGTTCTAAATAAACTACAGTACAGACCTACTAGTCGAACAATTCCGTATCCTCGTAAATTTTATTTAGATTTATCACATACTTCTTTAGCAGTTTTAACTTTCTTTGTTTCTGAAGCTGCACCAGGGGTAATGGAAGGTTAATTTATGCTAATGCTTGTTGATCAAGTTCGAATCAACTACCTCGTTTGGTTTTGGCTCAACACAAGACTACAGACCTGCATCTATTAGGGAAAGTACGCATCCAAAACTTCCAATCGGAATAATTTGTACCATTAAGGTCATTTCGATTCGACTAATCCACCAACTGATGTTTATAATTACAGTAGACCTTGTCACTGACTGAAAAGTTCTTTCTGCATCTAACTGACCCTTCAGACACTGCAATTGAGTTTTAATATCTTCCAACTCAGACATTTTATTTGACTCTCTGACAGCAATTTTCAAATTTTTATAAAATGATTTTTGGACATTTTCGAGAAAAAATAGTTTATTATCAACGTTTACAGGGCCCATAACCTGATAGCAGATGATGTACATTTAGTCTGACAATAAAAAAAAAGTCGTAATAAAGCACAGATTTATTTCTTAGTATAAAACAACAACAAAAACAATAATGACTCATCTTATACCTAGATACAATAAACACAAAAACAATATATGGGATGTTCCATAACTTCTAACATTACCAAAGGATTTGTAAGAATAAAGTTTGTTATTTCATTATTTTTCTGAATAAACCACAGGCAAATGACATTCTTCTAATCGTAATAGCCATCCTGGAGCCCCTGGCGAGGGCGTTTTACGGTAAGGATGGTATTTATGGCATTTTAAAATATTATCCGCTGTTGGATCTGTCAACGCCTGTTATCTCTTCAATATGACGTAGAGATGTACGAGGTGTCTGGTCTCTTTGCAAATCAAGTATTATTTATTTTAGCTCTACAAGTTTGTTCCTTTTAAACTTCGTAGGCGATAAGGTTGTTTTTCAGACGCCTAAACATATCTTACTCAGTTATCGTCTTTCGGGGTATTTATTCAAATACATTTCTCCGCTTGCGCGTAATTTCTGCGACAAAGAATAAAACACTACAACATATCGTACTTATCACTGTTTGAAAAGTAATTAATTTTAAACTTGCAGTTTATTAACTAAACACAACTGACACTGACTAACAATAAATTCGCTTTGACAGTTAGATTAACAATAGCAATGTCAAAGCCTACTACCCTGAAATCTTAATTTTGTTATTTTTCACAATTTAACTTCACCGAACATAAATGTGTTATACATGGTTGAAGAGCATTTTTAATGAGGATTTTGAAAATGTAGAAATTCAATATAGCGGCCATAAGTAAAACAAAGTTGACTTCGGTCGTGCACAACATAGTAAACCTAAACAATTTTTGATCATTTTAGCTTCGGCATGTCTTCTTACCCATATCCTAAAAATTTGATGACTATAGCTTCTATAATAAGGAAATATGGCGATGCACAATTTCCTGTTTCACCCTGTATCTATGTAACGGTATCGAGTTAAATTAAAACAAACGTAGATTATTTTGGGCAAATAAATGCGCAACTTTTCTCCCATTTAACTGACGTTGTATCTCGACAGGTTTCCAATAACTATAAATTTAAACCTTATCATATGTAGATATTATACCTACCTAAAACCTTTGCTAAAACGTAAATTTTAGAAATATCCAAGAGTTTTTATAAACTCTTTTACCAGATGTACAAGTTACTGATGGACAACGCCAATTGACATGGGTTGCAAATTATTTTAATAATAAAACCATCCGTTAAGCCTATTTAGTGTAAAATGTTTAAGAAGCAATAGAAAACGAAATAGTTTACTTCAACAATCGCAATGATGTACTTTTAATTGTGAAAGTTTGGAAACTTCTGTTAAGTTTCTTGTTACACAACTTTATGTAAATATTGCTTAATCCGTCGGTAATAGCGGTTCGTAAGAACCTATTTTGGCATGCAAACAATGAAGCTTGAGTACAATTTAGTTTTTAAAAGTTCTTAAGGTTTTCAAATGTTCTTTTGTAAGAAAATGTAGCAAGTTGTACATAAATTCTCTACGAGTTATTACTGGCATAAAAGAGTTTTTACTTTGTAACTCAATCTTTCACTTTTTTCTTTAGATTTTTTTCTCACCTTTAGTTTAGTCATGACTTGAATTGATGGATCGACCTGTCCATTGTCCTTTTGAATAATAAACTTATTTACTTTTTTTTTAGCTACGATCTGTTACAGTTACACACGTTACGTTGTTTACATTTACAACAAGTACGATATTTAAAATTTCTGTTGATATGCAGCGTATTTGGAAATACTTAGACCAGATACAAAAACAAATCCAGTAACATAGAAAGTTTTGATTGAAAATAAAAAAATCGTAAACATTAAATTTGTTTTTATTTGAGAAATCGTGTGTAGAAACGGGCGACAGATCCCTGAAAAATATTTTTGGAAAATATAGGAAAATGTGTGGATATACAAAACAATAAAAGTAAGATGAAAGTAAAGATGAAAAAGAAAATTATAATAATTATACATAGATGAGGTTATGAAAGAAGTTATAAGAAAGGAATTAATAATAAAGAAACCGATAAATAAAAATGTAGATATTGAAATCAAAGGTTGCAAAAGATATGAAATAAAAAATTGAGCAAAAGTATTCAAAACATAAGGATGAAACAAATAAATATGAAGTTAAATAATACATCAGAAAAATGTGATGTACAAATTAAAATAAAGAAAAATGAAACTGAATAGAAGGTTGTATAAATGGTAATTAATAAAAGATTTTTTTATTTGAAAATGTTAATTTTGAAATATTAAAATTTTTAAAATAAAGGGAGTTGCAAAGAAAGAATTTAGAATTATAAACTAAACTTGAATAAATGGCATCATGTTGTTCGGTACAGAAGAAATTCCCAAATTAATTTAAATATGTCATGCTATATAAAAAGCTTATTAAAACAAAAGTTTGATTCACATATAAGAATTGTAGAAAGAAAAGTATTACAAAAGCACATTTGACCTTAAGTTGAAACATATCGTGTATAAACCTAAAAAAGACTGAAAAATTACCAGTTCCAAGACGAAGTATAATAGTAAAAAGAATAAAATAAAGAAGCATAAAAGTATACGTAAACCATAATAGGTATAAAAAAACAAAAATTGGCAAGAGTAAAATATAAGGGTGACAAAAACATTTTAAAGACTTAACAAAATCATCAATCTGGCAAGCAAAAGACTGAAAGAAAACTTAAAAGAATAAAATGTATTAAAAAATAACCAACCAATTAATTAAAGAGAGAACTAAGAGCTTACGAATTTGACATTGAGACGAATAAAATATGAAGTTAAATACCATTAATTCAGAAATAAATGATTTACACCATAGCTTACGTAGATAGTAAATAAAGAATCAAAATTTGTGTCTGTCCGTCTGTCTTTGTATTAGAGTCGAAACTATGGCTCACACCCTGACTAACTATGCATTTATACACACTGAAAAGGAAGAAAATGAGAATAAGATATTATTTTTTGCCTGACAGTTACTAACGATTATTATTGACCAGGATTACATAATGGATTTATTCTCATTTTCTTCCTTTTCGGAGTGTGTATAAATGCATAGTTGGTTTGGGGTGTGAGCCAGTTACCGACTCTAATACAAAGACAGACGGACGAACACAAATTTTGATTCTTTTATTACTATCGTAAACTATGGTGTAAATCATTTATTTCCTGAATTAATGGTATTTAACTTCATTTTATTCTCTCAATGTCAAATTCGTGTTCTTAGTTCTCTCTTTTAATTAATTAGTTGGTTATTTTTAATACATTTTATTCTTTTAAGTTTTCTTTCGGTCTTTTGCTTGCCAGATTGATGATTTTGTTAAGTCTTTAAAATGTTTTTGTCAAATTTTATCAGCTACTCTTGCCAATTTTGTTTTTATACCTATTATGGTTTCATTTATACTTTTATAAGCTCTTTTATTTTATTCTTTACTATTATACTTCGTCCCTAGGAACTGGTAATTTTTCGAGTCTTTTTTAGGTTTATACACGACATGCTTCAACGGGCGTCAAATGTGCTTTATGTCTCTCTTTTCTTCTTCTTATATGTGAATCAAACTTTTGTTTTAATAAACTTATATAACATGACATATTTAAAATTAATTTGAAATTTCTTCTTGTACCGAACAACATTTATCGATGCCATTTATTCAAGTTTAGTTTATAATTCTAAATTCTTTCTTTACGCACCTTATTTTAAAAATTTTAATATTTCAAAATTAACATTTCAAATAAAAAACTCTTTTATTACCATTTATACAACCTTCTATTCAGTTTCATTTTCTTTTATTTTAATTTGTACATCACATTTTCTGATCATTATTTAGCTTTCATGTTGTGTTCATCCTTTATTTTGAATACTTTGCTCAATTTTTTATTTCATATCTTGCACCTTGATTTCAATATCTACATTTTTATTTATCGAGTTTCTTATTAATTCCTTTCTTATACTTTCAACCTCATCTATGTATATATTATAATTTTCTTTCATCTTACTTTTATTGTTTTGTATATCCACATTTTCCTATATTTTCCAAAAAATATTTTCAGGGATCTGGCGCCCGTTTCTACACACGATTTCTCGATAAAAACAAATTTAATGTTTACGATTTTTTTATTTTCAATCAAAACTTTCTATGTTAGATTTGTTTTTGTATCTGGTCTAAAGTATTTCAAATACGCTGCATATCAACAAGAAATTTTAAATATCGTACTTGTTGTAAATGTAAACAACGTAACGTGTAACTGTAACAGATCGTAGCTAAAAAAGGAATAAGTTTATTCAAAGGACAATGGACAGGTCGATCCATCAATTCAAGTCATGACTAAACTAAAGGTGAGAAAAAATCTAAAGAAAAAAGTGAAAGATTGAGTTACAAAAGTAAAAACTTTTTATGCAAGTAACTCGTAGAAGGTATAATACAACTTTACATTTTCTTACAAAAGAACATTTGAAAACCTTAAAGAACTTTTAAAAACTAAATTGTACTCAAGCTTCATTGTTGCATACTAAATAGGTTCTTACGAACCGCTAATACCACCGACAGTTAAGCAATATTTACATAAAGTTGTGTAACAAGAAACTTAACAGAAGTTTCCAAACTTTTTCACACTAAAAAGTACATCATTGCGATTGTTGAAGTAAACTATTTCGTTTTCTATTGTTTAAACATTTTACACTAACAGGCTTAACGGATGGTTTTATTATTAAAATATTTGCAACCCATGTCAATTGCGTTGTCCATCAGTAACTTGCACATCTTGGTAGATTTATAAAAACTTCTTGGATATTTCTGAAATTTACGTTTTATACAAAAGGTTTTTAGGTAGGTATAATATCACATATGATAAGGTTTAGAATTTATAGTTGTGGAAACCGTTCGAATACAACGTCAGTTAAATGGGAGAAAAGTTGCGCATTTATTTGCCCAAAAATAATCTACGTTTGTTTAATTTAAATCGATACCGTTACATAGATACAGGGTGAAACAGGAAATTGTGCATCGCCATATTTCCTTTAGTATAGAAAGCTATAGTCATCAAATTTTTAGGATATGGGTAAGAAGACATGCCGAAACTAAAAATGATCAAAAAAATTGTTTAGGCTTACTATGTTGTGCACGACCGAAGTCAACTTTGTTTACTTATGGCCGCTATATTGAATTTCTACATTTTCAAATCCTCATTAAATGCTCTTCAACCATGTATAACACATTTATGTTCGGTCAAACTAAATTGTGAAAAATAACAAGAGTAAGATTTCAGGAGTAGTAGGCTTTGATATTGCTGTCTAACTGTCAAAGTGGGAATTTATTGTTAGTCAGTGTCAGTTGTGTTTAGTTAATAAACTGCAAGTTTAAAATTGATACTTTTCAAACAGTGATAAGTACGATATGTTGTAGTGTTTTATTCTTTGTCATAGAAATTACGCGCAAGCGGGGAGAAATGTATTTGAATAAATACCCTGAAGGTGACCGAGTAGAGCTATGTTTAGGCGTCGAAAAACAACATCGCCTACGGAAGTTTAAAAGGAACAAACTTGTAGACTAAAATAAATAATACTTGATTTTGCAAGAGACCGAACACCTCGTACATCTCTACGTCATATTGAAGAGATAACAAGGCGTTGATAAGATCCAACTAGCGGATAATATTTTTAAAACCGCCATAAATACCATCACTTATCGTAAACGTCCTTGCCAGGGGCTCCAGGATGGCGATACGATTAGAGAAGAATGTCATTTTGCCTGTGGTTTATTCAGAAAAATAATGAAATACCAAACTTATTCTTACAAATCCTTTGGTAATGTTAGAAGTTATGGAACATCCTATATATTGTTTTGTGTTTATTGTATCTAGGTATAAGATGTGAGTCATTATTGTTTTGTTGTTGTTTTAACACTAAGAAATAAATCTGTGCTTTATTACGACTTTGTTTTATTGTCGAACTAAATGTACATCATCTGCTATCAGGTTATGGGCCAATGAATTGAGAATAAACTATTTTTCTCGAAAATGTCCAAAAATCATTTTATAAAATTTTGAAAATTTGCTGTCAGAAGTCAAAATAAATGTCTGAGTTGGAAGATATTAAAACTCAATTGCAGTGTCTGAAGGGTCAGTTAGATGCAGAAAGAACTTTTCAGTCAGTGACAAGGTCTACTGTAATTACAACATCAGTTGGTGGATTAGTCGAATCAAAAACACCTTAATGGTACAAATTATTCCGATTGGAAGTTTTGGATGCGTAATTTCCTAATAGATGCAGGTCTGTGGTCTTGTGTTGAGCCAAAACCAAACGAGGTAGTTGATTTGAACGATCCAGCAAACGTATAACCTTCATTACCCCAAGTGCAGCTTCAGAAACAAAGAAAACTGCTAAGAAGCATGGATAAATCTAAATAAAATTTACGAGGATACAGGAATTGTTCGACTAGTAGGTCTGTGCTCTAGTTTATTTAGAACTAGAGATTCGAAAATTGTTCATCTGTGCAAGAATATGTTGAAAGAATTCTAAAAGATAAGTGAACAACTTGAAAGAACCATTTAAAGATCATGTAGTTGGTGGAATCATACTAGGAGGTCTTCCAGATGCATACAGTTTTGCAGTAAGGATTTCAAATATATAGTGGCAATCAAAAAAAAACGTCTAAGGTGCTATAACTGCAACAACTATAACCAATTAACAAATGTCAAAACCGAAGAAAGAAAATAAAAAGAAGGCTGAAAAAAAGGGTCCGTTGCGCTTTTGTGCAATCGTGTGACGAAATGGCGTTAGTACCGAGAAATATTACATCGTTCTGGGGCAACAGCTTACTTTTGTCGCAGATAAAACATATCTACTTGACTATCAGGAAGACAGTGGTGAAAGTAACCATGGCAATGGACTGAAACTGAAATGTACATCATCTGCTACTGAACTAAAATCTTCGGAAATAGATCGCTACTCTGAAGTAAACAGCATGTATAGTCTAGATTACATATCCTTGTGTGTAAGATTCTGTAAACCACAAACATAATTCGTATGTATGGCATTGTCGTCTTAGTCATCTTAACTTTGAATATATGAAATAGTTAAAGACAAATATGGCCAAAGGAATAGACTTTAAGGACGATAACGTAGTTAAATGTGAAGACTGTGTCAAAGGAAAGTGCACCGATCTCCGTTCAGAAATAGTACAACGAGAGCAAAGAATGTTTTGAGTCCATACACAGACCGCTTGAAGAATGTTTGACAAGTGGTGTAGATATTTCATGACTTCTCACTATAGCCGTTATTCACAAGTATACTTTCTAAAGTCAAAAACAGACTGTGTCAGTAAATTCCTAATTACAAATGGGTTGTAGAAAATCTTTTTAGTTGTAAAATTAAAGCAATTAGATCTGATAACAGAATACGTCCATGAAGAATTTCTACACATTCTCGGTCAGAAGTGGAATTAAATACCAAACTACCGTTCCGTATTCCCACCAGCACAACGGTATTGCAGAGAGACTTAATATAATAGAACATTGATGGAAACAACGAGATGTATTTTGATTCATTCAAACTCAGTAACCAGTTTTGGGCGAAGCAATCAATACTGCAATTTTTTAAAAAATCGATTTCCAACTAAAGCTTTAAAAAACAAAAACACCATTTGAAGTTTGTTTTAAGCAATAAACCGAATCTGTCCTTTTAAAAGTTTTTGGCTGTAAAAACTTGCTGTATGTATTCCAAAATCAAAAACTTAAAAAACTTGACTCAAAAGCAGAAAAAATATATTTTCGTGGGGTCACAGTGACACTTCAAAGATTTCATTTTATTAATGAAGTGACAGAAAAAGCTCTCGATTTTAATAGATGCTGTGTTTTGAGCAAGATTTTTTCAGATAGACAGGTCGCACAGCAAATGTATTATAAAATGTTTGTCCAGCAACAGTATATTACAGAAACTACTGTTGAAGAGGAGAAAACACAGTTTCAAAAGACACTTGCAATGACTCTAATGAATCTAATAAAAAGAAATATTGGAAGAATCGAACAAAAGACGTTGAATCAGGGAAAGTCACACACAAGTGTGTCTGACTCAGAATCCCAAAATGATTGTTTCGACATTCCAGTAGTGCGATATCACAACCGGAATATTTTTAATCGATTTTGTTGTCAAGTTGCAAGCAAGGTTTCCTGTGAACCCACTTTACTGTAAATAAAGCATTATCTAATGAAAAGGATAGCGGAAAGCTATGGAGGAGGAGCTTAAATCTCATGAGTTTAATGGGAACATGTGGACCATTTGTGACTGCACGTACCCAGTAAGAAACCTATAAAAAGTAAATGCGCGTTTAAAGGAAGTATACTTAATGGGAGAAGTTGAGCGCCTAAAAGCGACTTGTGGCAAGGCTTTTCACAATCCAGAGGTTTAGATTACGACGAAATATATTCTCCGGTAATTCGATATAGCTCAATAAGACTTCTTTGCTTCAATAGCAGCTAAAAGTGATTGGGACATTGACCCGAGGTGGATGTGGTAACAGCATTTTTTACATCAAAATTAATGAAGATATATACATGAACTTCCAGATAAGCAGAGTCTGTAAGCTTCAGAAAACACTTAATGGACTCAAACAAGCAGTAGAGCCTGGAATCAAGATTTGATGGTGTTTTAAAAAACAACTTGAGTTTATACAATCAAAAAGAGATCTTTGTATATATATATATATATATATATATATACAAAAAAGAAAATGGTAGAAATTTAGTAATCGCCCTCTATGTCGACGATCTTTTAATTTTCAGACCAAAATCAAAAACGTGAAGAAATCTCTTTAAACGATGAAAGATTTAGGAGAAGCAAATTTCTGTTTGGGTATGAGGTGAAAGAATCGCGAAAAGGTATCATAAGTTTAGATCCAAGAAAAATATATAAGTCAAAATCATTTCTCAATTCGGTATGTCCAACTGCCATGAGTTCAAACTCCGTTAGATCTAATCAAGTTTTGTGTAAAAATTTGGGATTTAAAACGGAGATGAAAGATATATGGCTAAAGTTTCTTACAAAGAGTAATAGGAAGTCCTAATGTATACGCTCAGTGTACTCGACCCGACATCGCCTTTGCCGTGGGAAAATTAGCACGATTTAGTCAAGATCCAAGTTCAGCGCACTGGATGGCATTCAAACGGATTATGCGCTATCTTAGGAAACTTTAAAGGTCAAGCTCATTTTCATAGGTCTGATGAACATTTACATGGGTTTTGTGACTCAGACTGGAGCTGGCGATTCTGATGATCGAAAGAGACCACAACGAGCTACATATTTTTATGGTGGAGGTGCAATCAGTTGGTCGTCTAAAACAGTCGACTGTGGCCCTATCAGCGCTACAGAAGCAGAATACATGGCCCTCAGTTTTGCATCTAAGAAGCAATGTTCTTGAAAGGGTTTGCTTCAAGAAATTGTACCCGAAATTCAAAGAAAACTCACATTGTATTGTGATAACAAAGGTGCGGTGGACAAGTATTAATGGAGGTTGGCCCCGAACAAAGCATATTAGGCACCACTTTGTTCGAGAAAAGTAAGAGTGGCACATCGAAGCCCATAAAGACAGATCATGATAGTAGACGGTCTTACGAAGGCACTACCAAGATAAAATCGTCTTATACTATGGAAAGATGGGATTACTCCAGAAGCCCAGAAATGTCCCATAAGAGGGAATGTTAGAAGTTATGGAACATCCTGTATATTGTTTTTGTAAACATTTCCTAAACAAAATTTTGATTCGATAATTAATCGAGCTATGGTGTTTAATTAGCGATATCTTCAAATGTATTCTTTAAAAAAAAAAATTAAGTAAAAACGTAAATTACCTATTTTCTAAAACGTGCTTAGTGTAATGATTCATTCTACAGTCCTTCTATAAAACAACCCCTGCTGAGACTACCTGCTGTTAGAATTGTAAATACCCTTAAGCCCGCTTCACAATGTGCAAACTTTTGTTTACAGAAATTGTGGTGTCCAAGTTTTTAAATTTCATGAGTGTACATCATGTTACATACTGGACACACTGTATAGTAGGTATAAAATTTTTATAAAACACGCGTTAATTTTTAGGAATCAATTGCACGCATTTATACAGGAAAGGCTGGCACAGTGTGTCCCTATTTTCGATGTAGTGGAGGGGTTTCAGGTATTTCGCGAATTGATAGAGAAAAACCGTGGTCCGGGACCCACTTGGCTCGATTTTGAGACAAATTCAATGGTCTAAACAACACTTCGATATCTCGTAGTGTTTTGCGTTTTATGCCGTTTTCTTTAAAACTTCATAACTTTTTGTTTGTAAATATTTTTATTTTAGCAAAACATTTTTTATGCATCTTTGCAATTCAATGGCGTATTCAATTTATTCTAGCTTAATTCGTTTTCGAGTTACAGACTATGCATTTTTAATGGAAACTATAGTTAGCTATGACTTTATTGATTGAGAGACGTTTTTAGCTTTCTGAAAATATATGGTTTCATATATTTATCTCGGCAAATAAGGAAATTATAAGCCAATTTTTTGAAAAAATACCCTCTTGATCAAAGTCACCTATGAACTTTAGTTTGCACCGCGCATTCGTTGCTAGTTTTGACACTTCACGCAGTTGTTTCTTATAAATAAATAACCCAAAACATACATAGATGTGATTAGATTTAGTACCCTATTTCAAAGCTTTGCTTAAAATAATAATTAATTACTGAAATTAATAACTTTTAGGCCATTTATTTATAAGAAACAACTTCGTTCTCGCGATTAAAATTCTTGCGTGGATAATCTGCCTACTAACACATATACAATAATAGCTATAATTAACTTATAGATAATGCATAACACACTATTATTATAACTTTAATTAATTTTTTTATCAACTATTAGGGTCAAGTAAGGTATGTCCGTGATAGTTTTTAATTTGTTATAACTCCTAGATGGTGCAAGGGTTTTTTTGTAATTTCACGTAGGAAATGCCAATGCTTATCGTATAAACTAATAAAGTATGAACAACTGATAGATCTATATGTCAAAAAAAAATAAATACATAAATAGTGACACGTTCTGTAGGTATATCCGTGATAAGCAGGGGTAATTTGTGATAGGGACAGGTAACTTCGTGATAGTGTATTTAAGTCCAAAATAATGACTTTTTTATTGTAAATATTAATATACCAGAGTTGGTTTAATCATCAGATTCATCAGTAGCACTCCGCACATATCACACATAAATAGTTCTTTCCCATCAGAATCTGACGGTTGGCAGTTGACGTGGTAAGGGACCAAACAGTATGAGCTGGATCACTGTGCCAGTTCTTCTGTTTATGGTCAGCAAATAGCACTCCCCACAAAATCCACATTCCCAGTCATTATCAAGTTCCTTTTCTTGCTGAGTTTCAGCTTTTTGGTGGTTGAGGAGATGCAGAAGAGCTGTGATGAATCAGATACGGTCTGGTTCGTGGGTTTCTTCTTTTTGCTCAACGAGGAAACATCACTTGCAGCAGAAAGGTTGCGATGAAAATTGTTCAGGTCAAGATTTAAGCACTTCGCTCCAGAATCCCTCTTCTTACTAGTAGGTCCATTAGCCGCAGGCGACGATGATTGGGGAATAGGCGATGAATGTCTAAGTTCAGGTTCTGGAACCGGATTATCTTCGGTATTATTGTTGTTGGCGGTATACAAGATGGGCGACCGCTTTCTACAGCAACGGCATTTCCTGGTAAAGGATAGATGCCGGTTTTCTAAAAGCATTCTGAATATTCTCTCTGCGGAAACTCAATATGAATGCTGGATTTAGTATGATTATTGATACCATTGAGGCTTCTCAGAGTGTTCCCTCATATACATTGATCTATGCGTTGCTGCAAATTAGATTTTAGTGACTTGTATACTCCAACGTCCAGTGGCTGCAAAAAGATGGCTGGTATGGGCCGGATATGTGAACAAGTAGATTTGGTTATCGCTTGCAAAGTGAATTAACTTCGGGGTTGAATATGAGATGTAAAACGAAACCATTCTGAAAACAGGTGGCTGTTGTCAGCCCTTAGGGAGACAGTTTCACTATTGTATTGGGAAGACAGTCGTTTAAGAGTCGTTCAACTAACCCTTAAAGATGATGGTGGAATCCATGTCCTATTTGCACAGATACAACCCATAAGCGTTTGTGATTCCCTCTATCTGCGCATGCTCTTTTGTAAATATATCGCTTTTCCACCGAAGTTACAATTCTCTTCGGCAACAACATAGCTGAGTCCTGTTTCATCGCAGTTCCATAGTCTGTTTGGCATATCTTTTAGTCCAATCCTGTTAGGAGATCCTCTAGTTTTTGAGAAAAAATCCTCTATTATTTCAGGGTTTGCCATAGATGCACGGTACCTTGCTACATTTCTGGTACGCGAAGGGACAGATTGTAGCATTGTTTATAATGTGTCCACCACCACCTACTGGCTATGTCTGTATCTCGAGGGGGCCAAAAAATTTTCGCGTCACCGTATGTTTTGCCAAGGTTGTATGCCGTTTTCTTATCATATCAACGGTCAATCCAAACCCCAGTTCTTGCATTTTGATTATATAATCAAACAATTGAACTTCTAGATTTGCTGGTAATGCAAATGGTCTACCTAGTTTAGCTACCTGCTGGTTGTTTGTCTTCGGCAACTTCATTTTCTTTTCAAATCTTTCCGGTAAGCTCCATGGAACACCGGTCTGCTTACTTGCTTTGTAAATGGTCATGTTGATTGTCACCAATCGGGCAGCTTCCAGCAAATCCGGGAAGCTCGTAATTCGGTAATTCCCTACTTTTTCTTTAGATTTCTTATGCATCTTTGCTCTATAAAAAAATAACAATACGTAAGTTCGTGATAGGCCCTACGGACAACCTTTCCCAAATTATGTTCCTCGTGGCTTACAAATTACTAATGTGGTGACAAACAACACAACAATTCCCCTCAAGATCAGCTGTAGAATCGGCGTGAAATGTCTAAGAAAATGCCGGTACAACAAGCAATAACAAAGGCTAGGAAAAACAAATCATTTGTATGACTTTATGGGCGGATTCTACAGTTATTGGACTACAATACTATTGGCGTAATAGTCGATCAAAATGTCAAATGGAAACAATACATAAATTTTCTTTTAACAAAAAAATTTTGACAACAACTAAAATAATAAATTACTCACTTATCGAATCACATTTACAATATTGTCTAATGGGATGGCAAAAATTTTTAAAAATAGTCTAATGCCTTCGAAATATAACAAAAACACTTCATTCATAATCAAATTTACTGCAGAACAGAATAATTTGCTTAATACTCGCGGCAAATAATTTTAATATTTAAGTACTCACGCACAAGTAATTGCTATACTACTTCTCTGTGAGGTATCCATTGAACTCATCCTTATTTATTTCTGTTAATTTGCCAAAAGTAATTAGTTTATTATAAACAATATCTATTGCGTATTGTGCCTTTATATTCCTTCATAGAGCAATTTTTAGTTTGGAAATAAAATATATCATTATTATTTATTTATTTTAAAAAGTTATAGATATTTGTATAAAACTAGTACGAGTTATAGCAAATTTTGTGTAAAAAGATGAATTTTAGAGACTATCATTAGGTAACTAAATTACGTTGATTATACTTCTTTTTAACAATGGTGCAGTCTTTAATAAGTATTTACTATTCGACTGAACGACTCTCTGAGACAAATTATGGTGTTACTCGTGGTTATACCTTCCAATTTCAGTGTAACAGTATACAATTACGGTTTATTTTTTTCGCGAATAGTGCAATATTTAATGTCTTACATTTTCTGACTTGTTAGTGAAAGTCACAAAATACAATTTTGGCAAATTCGCCCAAAAATTTGAATCAATGACTCAATTATTTATTTACCTTAATTTGCATAGAACTATTAAACCAGGTTCTACATCTCGTTACGTAAACATCCGTTAAAATATCTTATTAATGTATTTGATGACCCAGCAGAGAATAATAACAATTTTTCCACTACTAGCTGTGAAGTGGACAATTGTGCGTCTCTAGCCAACTGAGAAGTTGAATTTCTCTATTAGTGGTTAATAATTTTTTCTATTGTTGACCTAGGTTAATGGACCAAATTCAATTTCTTTTGTGAATCTAAGAATAGTTGTTTAACAAAAGCGAGTGAAACATAATTTACAATATATCAAAGTGATTATCTTTAACGTGTTGCTGCTTAAGTACCTAACACGATAGTATTTGAATAAAAAAAATACCATTAGTTTACATCCATAACCGCAAATACATAACCTGAATTTATTAATTTATTAAATATGATGATAGAATCAGTTCTTTCAGATTTCCCAAAGGAGATTTAACCAGGCGAGTTAAGTTACATGAAGAATTTTAAGTAAATTACAAACATTTTGTTGTAGGTGTTTTGAATGGTTAACAGAATCTGGAGGTTCGATCTGTTGCATAAAAATGTCAACTCTAAAAGCTTAACAAGTATGTGGCGAACACTTGCCATTCCTAAATGAATTACAAGTGTCATTCTGAAAACCCAATATTCAAATGTACAGATATATTGTGAAGCAAATGTCAGTTAACATCTCTAGCTAAACTACTCAAGCTTACTACTCTTAGGTAAAGAAAAACCGCCCCTCGCGAAATAAACTGGTGCTAAGGCAATAATGACTGACTTCACAACCTTGGTGTATAATATACTGTATTTTTCAGTTCCAGAATAAATTAACTATAAAAAAAAAATTACAAATAAAAATATTATTAATACTTACTTTTTAGTGATAGCTTCTTTTATAAATATTAAATTCATTTTCGTCAAAATATTAAGAGTTGCCGTTTTATTTACAATTAAAATGTTTTAAATTATTTTTAGTTTCTTCTTCTTGTTAAGTAACACTAATACTAATAATAACAAATAATGATCACTAATTATTTTTCCACACATGTCCCTTTTGTTAAAGACTAACAAAGCATACAGAAAAAAACAATTTAGTTCTTTTATTAAAGAAAATCCTCAATTTTATATAATAATAATCTTAAACGTGTTTCATATCGAAACAGCAAAATTCGTCTTTATATCTCCAAGCTATCCATTAATTTCAACTTGATTGTCTTATCTGGTTTCCTGCAATTCCGTTTTACAAAGTCATCATCTCTAGTACGACCGATTCTATTAATATTGTTGAACGACTAGTTTCGTTACTGCGTATACATTACAAACACACGTTTCTCTATAATAACATATTATTGTGGAAAAGTTATTGTTTCAATAATTAGTCTGATCATTAAATTTTAATCCAAATCAATAATTGGGAAATTGTTGCTTTGAAAAATTTCATACATATACTTGTTACAGTTATACTTTCTATTCAATATTTTGATAATGTTTACAACTTTACATTTTAAATTAAATAATATCTCATTAAAAAATAGTTCAATAAAGAAGTTGTAAAAAAATACATATTTACAATTGTTCTTTGCCTTATATGTTAGTTTTCTTTTCTTTAGTTAATATCGTAGAAAATATTATTACCAACAATCACTTGATTATCCTCTCTCTTTAATAGTAAATTGGAAGGTTGAAAAGTGAAAAAAATGTTTAATAAAAGTTGTAGATAATGTAATGTGTGATGTGATATATAGTTTCTTAAATTGAAAATTTGACAAAGATGTTTGTTTTCTAAAAAAATCTGATTGAAGGTTCCATAGTAGAGGTTGGATTGATTTCAAAGAGATTTGACCAAAAGTAATTCGAAAAGTTACAAGTTTTAAACAAAATAATAACTTTCTAAGACACAAAATGTGAATGTGGAAATGAAAAAAAAAAGAATACCTATTATATTATATATTTAATTAAACAAAAGTTATTACACGATATAATGATAGGTGAATAATGGTTTAACGTCTTGAAAAACATCTGAGGCCTTACAGCAGTCTTTATTATTGCATTTTCTTTTGGTTTATTATGTATTATTTTTCGTCATTAACGTTGCAGGAACTTATCACATACACATTACATTATCTACAACTTTTGTTTAAACATGTTTTCACTTTTCAGCTTTTCTAATTTAATAATTACATTATACGGTAATGCTTTTTGAGTGGTTTTCTAAACCTCGAAGTAAATACACGAATCCATTATCGTCAAAGGGTTTGGTCAACATACCGTTCAAGTTTGCACCGATTATTTGGACACCATATAATTACCCTAGCCAAGAAGCGCTTAAATGTAAAAATACATTTCTTCTGAATGCAGCACACGTACGAGCAACACGCGCTCTTTCACGTCACGAGCGTTTGCGTTTGCGCAAAGTTACAAAAAATAAAAAAAATCTCTTAAAGCGGCAACATTGAAATCATCAAACGTATGCAACTCACCAAACATTAACAGCTCATGAATTTAACCTTAACGCATGAACTAACCACGCTAAGCAACGATCATACTCAATCGCACCTAAAGTCGGCATAAGAAACTCTGTCTTGTAACAGAAAATACATAGAGTGGATAATCATATTGTAATCTATGTATTTATTCGTATGGTTACTTGTTCAACATTTTAATGGGTCAATTCCTAAATAATTAGTTACATATTACTTATTTCAAAAAATATTCTTTTCAACAATAAGTAAGAGCTACCTAAACATGTCAGAATGTTTTGGTATTTTTCTTTGGGTCCTAGATAGTCTTGATGACCAGATCCAGAAACCAGGTACTAAACACACGGTTCTTTTATCGTTATAGTTATGATGCTGATCATCTTGCACATTTTTATTTGTATTAAAAACAATTAAAAAATTTATTAAAAGCTCACGACATTGACCAAATATTGTACATCACTGCCAAAAGTGTAATTTCTCGTCATTTGTCTCGTTTGATTTTGGATATTGGTCATTAATCTCAAAGTTGATTGAAAAGATACACTTTTTGTTTGACATATAAATCTACTATTTTACATGAAAACCTATATTCAATCTACACGTACTTTCAAGATGTTCCCACCAATACTAATGTATTTGTCGATTTTTCACGAGATTTTCGCCTCAAACAATTCTGCCACCTGATTGGATAATTACTGCAAGCACGGGCAAATAATTTCTTTATCGTCGTCATTATTGTTGACTACCTAGATGTTTAGTTAAGCCGGTAACATATACAGTGTGTCCATTTAGTGTGTAATTGTCCGATTATGGGCCCCCCAAACTACTTGTCTATAAAAGTGTGAGCTTCCCAAACAGACTAAAGCTGCACATTTTTAAAATATTTTATATATACAGAGTGATTCTCAAAAACGTAGTCAACCAAAGTTGCTTTTTTTCAGTCTTTGCACCTTGAATAACTGTGCCGTGGATTATTGTAGAGATAAAGATCCTCGTAGTTTATTTTACAAAAAAAATGATTTTCTCGAATAAATCAAACACTGCTTATATCAGGTATACTACATGTTAAATAGTTTCCCAAATTTTCGGATGCCCTGTACAACTGTATGCAATATTTTCAAACAACTAGAATGGTTTTTATTAGAGTCATTACTCAGACTTTAACACCACAGAAATATTTTCATCTCTACAATAACTTCTACAGGTTACTATTTTCTTTATTGCCGTATCTATTAAAAATTTTGAAATAATGCGAATAATTTGAAAACCGCTGAAGCTACAGGTCAAATGTACGTAAAATTTCATTAGTTCTTCGACGGTGCATAAATATACAAGGTGTTTTCATTTAAAAAAAATTACCTTTGGTTGACTACGTTTTTCTGAATCACCCTGCATATATGTAAATATTTTTAAATGTGCAACTTTTAGTCTATTTGGGAAGCCTCCACACTTTTCAGATAAGTAGTCTGAAAGCCCATAATCAAGTTTCAATTACACACTAAATGGACCACAGTATAGTCGTGGAGCTTCTCAAGTTGCCACATCTTTTTCCTGGTAGTTAGTTATTTTCTGTTTTGTTTGTTTTGGGGATCTCATGGTTATTATTTTTATTTTTTAATTCTTGGCTTTCCTTGTTTTTAACGATTTTAATGAATACAAATAAATAATTTGGTTTTTGTTTTTCAGATCCCTTTCATTGCTCTTTTTTTGCAACTTTGCTTCATCGATGTTTCTCGTTTTCATTTTCTCTTATCTTCCACATTGATGTTTGTTTCTCTATTATTTTTTCTCTACTTTCCCTTTCCCGCATATTTTGCTATTCTCGGTAATATGTTTTTAGAATACACTCACCCATCTTCTACGTTTTTCTTTTAATTCGTTGCAATACCTTTCCATAATGTCTTGTTTAACGGTGTTTATTAATCGGTGTTTCTCCGTTTCATAATTTATAATATTTAATTGGTTCAAACTTCTTTGTATTTTTTCATTTTTCTGGTTTACAATAACCATATTAAACATTATCATTCCTGATTGTCTTTTATTCTTGAGTGTTTTTATTTCTACTGGTATTTTGTTGTTTAACTATCTTTTATTCCTATGTCCCATCTCTCTTGTAAATTTACGTATCTCGTATTGTGCAAACAGTGTATTTATTTTATTACGGCATTAAAAAATGCAGAAATCTAACATTCATCTCTTACAAAATTCCATTTACTTCTTCATACTTTCCCTGAGTATATCTAGTACAGTTTCTCAACACACTTCCTACTGCTAATGGAATCTTTTATTATATCTTATATTTTCTTTCCTTATCATATGTTTCTGTTAGATTATTTACATACTTTGTTTCATTCTGCCCTTTTCCTATCATTTTTTATTCGGCCCTGTTTTAATAGTCTTTGTTATCTGCTCTAATTCAATTGTCAATATATGCTCGTTGAACCTTTTCAGTCTTTAATTTCCTACTTTAAATTTTTTTTTCTTACTTCTACTTTGATTTTCTATTTTTCGTTTTTATTTCTTTGTTATTTGTTACATTTACTTTTATTTGACTTTATTACATTAATTATTTTCTTTTCTAATTTTTGCATAAATTTACAATTTTCAATTTTTAATTTATAACTTTATTATTTATGTAAAAAGTTAATAACCCAAATTATTTTCATTTTCATGTATTTATTTAGTTTCGGAAGGTGCAGTCGAAGTTTAATAGATATATAACGCCGAACCACAAAAAATCATTATTCAGGCACGCTTTCCTTTCCATCATTTCAATTTCAACCATTACGATTTCTTTTCAATATCTTCGTAAAATAAATATTAAAAATTTAATATCGTAAAGTTTAATGTAAACGAAAAATGCAAAAATTTAGTATATGTTAATTTGATTATTAATTTGCACTCATAAATTGTCTCAATTTAAATTTAAATAAAATAAACATACAAAATTCTAATTTTACTTAAATCAATATTTGATATATAAGACATCAAATTTGCAATTTTAATTGGCAATCATAGTTAAACTTAATAAAGTCGTCAAGCATTTTTACTTCTTAATAATTATACCCATAAGGTTACGATTTAATCTACAACAGGTATACTTATAAATAAGGTTCTTTAAAGTTATAAATAATAATAATAAGATTTAATAAAATTACACACCATTATCTTGTGGCGTACGCTAGGGACAATAAAATGTCTATTCCAGAAGCTTCACAAAGTAAATGTTAAATTCGGATGTTATCAATATTTCACGTCACTGTATTTAAAGTCGATATTGTTATATTAAGGTAAGTTAGAAAATATTGATGGTACCACCTTATAATGACAATAATGAGGTACATACTATTCTATTTTCATTTTGCAGTACAAAAAATTCACTTGGGTATTACGATTTAAATGTATTGGTTAAATAAACCATTAAAATTACTTAATTGTTTTTGAAAAAAATTCATTCGTAATTATTTTGTAACCTTTTAACTAAATAAACACTAGCAGCATTTATTGTTAATTACATTTTTGTCAAACGACTCTAAGAATTATTTTCATTTATTAAAATGGTTATACTTAGAATTAATTCTTTTTATCACAATTACGTGAAACGTAAGATCAGTAATATTATAGGTGAAAGTGCTATTTAACGAAATTACGATTACTATTTTTATATTTCTAACATTAATTTATATTTGAATTAGTTTGCGTTTCTATGACTAAATGGTTACGGAATTTATTTCATAATCATTTCATAGTTATTTAAATTCTTTATAATGCATATAATTGTTAAGTGAAGTGGAGTGGTTGCTTATATGTGGACAAAGAGTCCCATTGTTAACATTTAAATTATGTGTACTTTCAAGGGCTTTTTCATTGACTCTTGCACTATTGCTATTTTAAAACATACAAAATTACATGTTGATTATCTTACCATCATCTGATTAAATGCGCTTGCAATTTTAAAACATAAACTCTCTAAAAACTTCATAAAACAGGGTAAACGGAAGTATCGATTAAAGAAATAAACTTAAAAAAAGTGGGTATGTATGCAGATCGCATATTGGATTTTAAATTAATATTGGTACGAGATATATTTTTTCTACAACGATGTATACTTATTGCTAAAAATGACTTCTGCTACATCAACCACAAACGAATTCTATTTGTTTTCTAGTTGACTTGTTTATTTTTAGTTCGCCCTTAGTAGTTCGTTGTAACAAAATTAATTTTGAAATTGGCATGGAATTTTCATTAAACGCGCACTAACATGGTACGACCAAGTTGGTTTAGATACTTACAAACAATTTATTAATAGGATTTTTGTGACATCGTGTCAGTTATGTTACTGTTTCGTACTCAAGTTATATGATTGGAATTTTAATGAGCCAGGGGGAATATTGCCGAGATAAGCACAAAACGTAGAAAGCTAATGGTCGTAGGGTCACAGGGCTTAAAATTTTCCTTTGTGGCGTAAATGCTTTAATTGAATTGAAAAAAAGGAGGAATTTGCTTTAAGATTAATTTGTGCTAATTATGCTTTATGTACTATTGCATTTAATTAGTTCATATTAATTTATATAAGAAGTTTGAGTGTTTCCAATTAAAATTAATTAAATAAAAAATTTGTAGGTACATAATTTTCTATTTAGTCTCATTATTGGAAATAATTAAATTCAAAACCATATAGCTGTATTAAGAGAACCGAACAAGAAAGGTAAACTTGGTTTTACTTTAATTTGGAATTAATTAGTCTAATGAATTAAAACTTTTATATTCAGTGATCACTTTATTTATATTATTGATTAATAAAAACATTTATTTAGTATCTAACCAATTATCGAAGCTAACAAAAAGTCATTATAAATGTTCTTATTAATAAGAACAAATCAATCAACAATTATTTTAACATTTTTATGTAAAAACAAAGATTTCATATTTTTGCAAAGTTCCAAAACACAATTAAATCTAAGTCAAATATAGATACTAGAAAATATATGATACAAGCTATTTTGCATAAATTTGTATTATATCTGTATATTCACTGAAAAAGTGGTACATAGGACAAAAGTCATTTCTTTAATTTATTATAAAAATAACCCCAAACTTTTTGTTGTTATTTCTATTGGTAAGTTAGTACTAAAAAAACATTGCATTTTAAAAAACCTTAAATTTGGTCTTGGTACATATATATTTTATTATTTCTAAGTTTATTAACATATTTATTTGTATTTTTTGGCAAGCTACTCATATAAAACAGTTTTTTAGAACTTTGGAAACAAACAAGTGTTTCAGATCCAGAATTTCTCCTAAAAAACAGAATTTTGATGGTTCCATTTATCAATAGCGTCAAAAAACATTTTTGTAACATTTAAATCGGTTTTAGACTGGAGTCACAAGTTCCTTCCAAAACAGACAGCCATAATGCAACACTATGTACCAGAAAAAGTCAAAAATTTTTAAAATAGCTTCTCTGCAAATTTTCTTTAAAAAATAAATATATCTCAGTACGTTATTGAGTTTAGATTTCAAATTAGTTAATAATAATAATAATAATAGAATTTATTTAGCAGTATAGCTATTTAGGTATCAAACACAAAAGATAAAAAAAGCATACATTTAACATAACAAATACCAACTTATTGCATATAAAATAATAATTTAAGTGTTTAAAGCCAGCAAAGTTTTAAATTCTTTTAAATTAAATATTTTATGCCTTTCTTCAATAGTGAGTACTAGTAATTTTTTGCTGACGAATATAACTGTAATGTAATGTACTGTTCACGATGCTATGATCATGTACTTTCATCAGAACACAGAATTGTTGTTGGAAAAAGCCAAGCCATTGATTATGTGTCATTCGTAAAAAAAAAACGTTTTGTGTAAACATAATAGGAGTTGTTTGTCACGGTTTTGTAATCTCTGAAGTCTCTGTATTTGCGTCTCTCATGACCCAGAAAGAAAATCAAAATGTGGTTGGTGTTTTCTAAATTATAGTTATACTCCCAAACTGACAAATATTTTCTTAAACGAGCGAAGCCAATTTCTTTACAATTTTTTAATGTACATTCAACATGGCTATGAAATTTTTAAATGGTTATTTATAGTAACTTCAAGTATTTAATTTGATCCAACAATTTCAATTTTTGAAATTTTTAATTTGAATTTGAATTTTATTTTTGAAGATTATTAATAATTTTTTGGTTGCAGAGTCAACATTTGTTTTTCTTTATTTATTTTTTTTATTCATGGTAACCATTTAACAAAACACTCGAGATCGTTGTTTATAGTTTTATAAAGTGTTGTTTTAATGTAATTACTTATGTCGTTTATGTAAATATTAGTGAAAGGGTCTAAAAACGGTGCCTTGAGGAACACCATATTCACATTTATTCGATCAGATGTTATGGAATTATATTTCTTGAACTGATATCTAACAGTTAAAGAATCCTGAAACCATTGTAATACTGTTCTTGTAATTCCATAACAATAAAAATTAATGTAATAAAACTGATTTATCAATTGTTTCAAAGCTCGACGCAAATCAACGAATTGCAATAGTTACTTATCTAAATCAAATTTCCTTTTTCCACTCAGTTGTTACTAGTTGTAATGCTGTCTCACAAGAATGACGCAGTCTAGAAATCAGAATTGCCTTTTTCGTAAATAACTAAGTGTTTAACAACTTGCCTATGTGCAGCATCTCTAAAATATTTGCAGAGTAGGTACTAAATTAATTAGTCTGAATCAGGTATTACCATATTAATTTTTAGAGCATCGGCAAGTTTACCAGTGCATAAAAAGTGTTGATAAGATGTATTAACTGATAACCTATTACATCAAATGTATTTTAAAAGTTGACATCAATGCAACAAACATGATTTTAATTCGTATACGATCATTTTCAATTCGAAGAGTTTTATCATTTTAACTAGTATCAGTTCCATGTTTACAGAGCAAAACCAAATTTTTCAATTTTTAAAGATAAGAGAATAGACTTCACAATTTCTTTTAAATAACATAAAGTATTTGTTAAAATTTATTGCAATATTGTCCGTTACATTGTGTAAATTCTTAAAATCAATAATTTCTGGCAAAATTTTCGATTTAATACCCAGAATATTTTAATGGTTTTCCAGATTTCTTTTAAGTTATTCTTGTTATGATCATATTTTATTTACAAAATAATTAACTGGCGACACGAATATACTTCACTAGTTTATTGCGATTTTTGTAGTGTAACAGTAATTCAATGGATTTAATATTTTTAAAAAGTTTGTATCTTTATCGCGATCTTTGCAACTGCAAATTGAGAATTATACCAAGGATTCGTATTATATTTTTGTAAAAGTTTATGTAAACCAAATTAATATCATTTACGTGATTTTTCAATTTAATTCTTCATCCATATTATTCCTATTTTATTGTATTTGTCTGACTAATTACCGTATCGTTGTTACAACTATATTGTGCATAGACACAATTTGCACACTTGTATACTGTAGACTCGTTAAAATTATTTTTGGCCTCTGAACTGTAAAACACATTTTCAGTTGTTTATACCTGTCTTGCTACTATGCGGTAAAGTAATGACTGTTATCTGCTGTTGGGAACGTTTAAAATAAAGTAAGTATAAAATCTCGTTCCTCAAACAAAGCTGTCGCCTCGTAAAATCTTAGTTTCCACACTCTTAATGTAAATAACGATTCCGCTCTTAGGCTAAAGTTTATATTTTTGTTTTATCATTTTCAACAACATTTGATTTTTTATAAACCACCATTTGTGTGCTTTTAAATCCAAAACTCATAAATTTTTTATTGATTCTAAATCATCTTCCCACATAAACAATGCCGTATCATCAGCAAAAGATGTTAGGTGACATTTCAAACAGCGTTAGATAAGTCGTTAATATAAAGTGTGAATAAATTGCACTAAGTACAATTACCTTGATATACTCCCTTGCTTTATTTCACAAAATCACTAAAGTTGACCCAATCTTAGTGCATTGTTTTGTTTTTATAAAGCTTTCAAACCAGTTATATGTATTTCCTCTAATCCCTTTTATACAATTTTTCAAAAGTATCAAATGTCTAAACACTTTTTTCTTAATTGAAACTGTTAATATTTTTCTATAAAATTTATTTGGGAGCATCCTCTTTGTTTAAACCTTTTCTAAAATCAAACTGTTGACTAAAGTAGTTTCTTTAAGAAATTTTATTAATTTTTCCATCATTATTTTCATATATTTTAGCGAAAACAGTGAAGGGGGTGATACCGGTCACACAGTTATTACAATCATTTTTGATTTATTTTATGTAGGGGAATTACTATATCCTTTTTTAGATGATCTGGAAAAATATCTTTTTTTAAAACTAAGATTGGTAGGTATAAAAGTGGAAGATGTTTCTATTGAATTTCTTTTTAATCAAGCTTGAGGAGATACTGTCATTACCAGGTGATGTTTTATTTCTTAAAGAAGTAATTGCATTTTTTAAGGTCGCTTTCATTAAGGCTGTCAAAAACGTGGTTTTACTTAAATTTTTAGGAAATGACTATTATACTCGAAGCAGTTTAAACTTTGTGGTTTATTACGATCGGTATTTAACGTGTCGCCGATTCACAAAAAACATTAAACTTATTTAATACTATTTTGTTATTAATATCGACGTTATCGGGATTTACTAACGGATGTTTCGTTTTTCGCACCTGCTTTTAGCATCAGCGTATTAATACTTCACAGCCGAGGCTGTGACCAGACACTGACGTGGCTTGTTTTCGTAAATACTGCGTAAAGACAATTAAATTTGATGTAGTTTTGTACAATACCCTTAAAATTTTGTTTTCTCTCAACGATTATTCAAGTGATTTAACAAATTAAAAAAAAAACGGGTCTTTAATTTGCTTTACTGAAAAATTTTGAAAAATTCTGTATCTTTTCTGAAGTTCATTTTCCATATTACCCGCTATGTGACACATTTCAAGTAGTCTCTTTTGGTAGTTACTCGGTAGTTACTTTCCATTTCAATAATAGATGCATTGTCAAAAATCAGCATTGTGTTTAATTCTCCATATGAAAAAGCAAGACTAGTTGTATTAGGTTTATTATTATTTTTGTGTTGGTTGATGCGTTGTTTAAATCGTTGGTTTGTTTGTCCGATGTAAATTTTGTATAATTAGCGCACGGAATTTGTTGATTAAACAAATTAGATCTTAGTGCCATATACTGCTGCTTAATTGATTTAAGTAAACTCAACAGCAAACAAAAAGAAACAATAGAACACATCCACTAATTAGTTAACGAAGCATCATTATAAGTTATTCTCAAGTCGACGGACTGTCTTTACGCATACTGTGTCTACCAAAATGTAATTTATTAGTTATCAGTACCGATAGTGCGAAATCGAATGTGACCAAAAAATTTTCTTACTCGGTCGTTTATATGTTAGCCAACGTAAATGGTAATTGTTGTAACATTCAATTTTTGTATGATTATGTGTAAATGTAAATGTAGTGTTTGTTTGAGCTGAAATGTTTAAAACTAATGATTCATGTAATTTGTAATATTAATTTTAATTTTTCCACTCTACGACGAATATTATTCGTGTTTTAGCAACCACCGACCTGCGTTATTTATGTATTGCTTTTATTATATTACTTTTTATATGCTTGTAGTATCCGTGATGATGCTCTCAATGTAGAGCGAAAGTTTGAGCTTCTTACGAGGAGAAATTTATTCTTACATATTATTCAAAGACTAAAACCCCAATTAATCCTTCTGTAATTTATAAGGTTTTGAAAAGATTGATTTTTCAAAGAATTAATCCATTAATTAAGAGTAATTATTGAACAAGCATGATTTTGATTCGGTAGAAGTTGTTGGGATGGTATTGGCATTAACAACATGTCGAAACTGGATTTCAGAAGAAACTTAAAACTGGAGTTGTCTTTCTGCATACTATACCATGTTTAAAAAAATTATTTCTTTTATTGAAAATTCGTTGTCTAATCGAAAGTTTAAAGTTTTTTGTTGGAGATAAAAGCAGTAAATTTAGATTTTAAATAATGGTATTTCGCAGGGATTGGTTCTTACTATTTTTTTTAATGTATACAGTATGTATGTATATAGTGTGTATGTATATAGTGGGTGTGTTCAATTATAGACACTCAGACAACATTCGAAAAAAGTGTAAGCATGCTTCTCAAATAGACTAAAAGTTGCGCATTTTAAAAATATTTTTATATATACAGGGTGATTCAGAAACTGCGTTAAAAGGAGAATGGGTTAAATGCAAGTTAACAAAAACTGCAATTTTGAATTGTATTGAAAACTCTCCAGCTAAAAGAATTAAATCTCGCAGTCCACCAACATGGTTGCAAGACTACTTAACTACTTCTTTTTCTGAAGTTGAAGAGTTAAAAACTTATGGCCTGGAGTTAAGTTTTCAATAAACATCATTGGTCCCGGGCTTTGATCAAAAAAGAAAAAATTTGGTCAAAAGTAAATCACTTTAAGAACAGGCCATTCAAAATGCAAGTCTATGTTGTTTTAAATGGGGGTGCCATTTCTAATCCAAATTGTGACTGAAACGAACCAGAGACCGTTGCTCATATTGTAGAGGATTGTCATGTAACAAAGTTTGAAAGGAGCGTTTGTAAACATTCTAATATAACGGACGAAGCTGTATTATAAGCTTACTAATCTGAAAAGACATCTGAAGTTAACAATATTTGTATTCTCTATCCTGATTATCTGTTTTTCATTATTTTGTTTTATATTTCTTTAACCTACTATTTTTTGCCATTGTCATGACTGCGCTTTGTGAGTCATTATATGTCGTCATGTGGTTGTGCTGTTACCTCATTTTACTATGTTCTTATTTTTGTCTATAATGTTTAAACACTTAATTAATATTATTACGCTATAAATACTAAGGTTGTTAAGGGTTAGCATGTTTAGGTTTTAGTGGTTTCTAAACCTTGAAACAAATGCTTAGCCAAGACGAGCCAATCCACAAGTGCACACTGTTTCGTCACACACTGTACAGGTTTATACTGATGTTCTGGGACACCATACATAACACTTACATCACAATACAATATTAAAAATGTACCATACGAATAAATAAATAAATAACGTTCCTGCTTAACTCTAGAGTGCGGACAATAAACAGTACCCTCCTTAAATTTGAAACGGTTTTAAGATATCGATTTGGAATTTGGAGGGCTATAATAGACATGAAATACTACAATTTGACACAAATTTGATACCTCTAAGATGGCGGCTGGGCACCGTTATTTTTAATGGAAAGGAAGGTCGAGTGACCTCGTTTGAGAAAGCTTTTTCCATTATTAATTCATCCCCCAATTTGAAGTCACCAAAATTGTCACTTCTGTAAGGCGGCGTTTGTCAGACTTTTGATTGTTCGTAGATTTCCAAATGGAAAAAATAAACTCTGACCTGACTTTTATGATGTGTGCTGTTTTCTTTTTTAAACATCGGTTTGCTTGGTTGTCTAAAATTGTCAAATAAAAAACGACTTTTGTAATTAACGATTTTCAAAATGTAATAAAGACTTAATAACCCAAAGCAATGGTTATCTTAAACACTTTGATAATTAATTAATTGTTTCATTACGGCGAGGCGTAGCTGCTTTAAATTTTTTGTAAATTTTTGTAAACCATTTGGAATATTTCCATTTGATATCTAATAAACAATCATAAGTTTGACGAAACACTGCCTTGGCGGGGTGACAGTAGCGAATTCAAATTCGGGGATGAATTGAGGATAAAAGGACCATTCAAACGAGGTATCCTCGACCCCCTTTCCATTTAAAAAAAGTCACGATGGCGCTCAATCTATTTTCTTTGTAACCTTTTCTTTCTAACGCCTATCATAACCTATACGATTTTTTTAGAATTACATCAGTCTACAGGGAAGATATTGTTAAAAACTGCCACTTTAGATTTCAAAATTATTGAGATTTTTGAGCTATCGATAATTCGATTTTCTGAATAAGTCTACGTAAAAAAATAAAATATTTGAAAAAACAATATATCGTATAAAAACAATTAAAGGTTTTTGGTTTTTGAAAAAGTAGAACGTTTTTGGGTTAATTTCAAAAAACCAGTTTTACCCCAAAGCATGAAAAATAAAAATCAATAGTATTTTGGCAAAAAATGACAAAAACGTCATCAGAATGATCTTTTTGTAGAATTTCACCCAAATTTGACAACGTTCTGCTTCAAAACCTAGAAACCTTTACAAAAATTGAGCCTGTTTTTCTGCAAAAATATTAATTGCATTCGCGTTCTGTGGAGTTAGGTTATATTTACCATTGTACAGGGTCAGCGGCAGTTTACATACTTGAGGGCCCTAGGGCACCATATAGAATAAGAGGGCCCTGCACAGCAGGCTTATTATTATTAACATACAGACATTATTGAAAGATCTATTTATTTAATCCAAAAAATAAAACAAATAATAATAAACTAGACAATATAGTCATCTTTAAATACTATAACAAATTAGGTTATATAATAAGTCAATATAGAACTTTTTATTAAGCTCGCCATTTTCTTGTTTTTAAATTTAAAAACTCGTTAATAATGGATTCAGTATTTATTTTTGAATAACTCTTCTTCCAATTGATAGTATTAAAGAAGTCAAATTATCGTTACCCAAAAGAATTTCTTATGTACGATTTGACTAATTTTAAAACAGAAAATGATGCTTTCCCCTGACGCATTACTTACAGGTATATTTAGAAATAGTTGAAGGGTTGTATAAATAGGAAAAGCTGTTATTAAATCATTACAATGAATGTAGTTGAATATATCAGGTGCTGAACTACTTAATATTAATTTTCTCTTTGGCAGCAGTATTTAAAACGATTTAAAAACAAGACATTCACTCTCCTAGTTCGTCGTTATCATTTTTGATAAATTTGATAACTAAAGAGTGTGCTTTTTGTCTTAGATTGTTATTATCAAATTCTGTTAGTCTGATTAAAAAACTAAAATGTTTATCAAGAAAATCATACTTTCTAACCTCTTCTGCATTTCGTTATTAATTGTATCTATTATAACATAATATGTTTACTTTAAATAGTTACAATACCATCAAATTTAATAAGTACCATCGTCATATTTAATTTTTTTATTTTAGAACGTTTAGATCTTGTTGAAATTCTTTAGAAATTCAGATACATTTTACTTTTTCTGTAGTAATATTCAAAATTTGTTCCTCATCTGGCTTATATAATCAATTATACTTTTATATGTTACAACTACTTGATGTAAATCGATGGTGACTTTCTAGATGGTTTTGTTACTTTTGTCAAACATAGACTAGATTATCATTCCACAAAAATGTTAAAGAGCTGCTTCTACATATAATTTTTGTGTAAACTTTGAGCTTTTACTTTGCAGTTGAATTTGCCTATCTTATACTATTTAAAACTACTGTTTAAAGATTGGTAACTTAAAACTAATGCTTTACACGAGTCCGCCCTAGCGCGCGTGTCTGACAAACTCTTTGGTACTATACAATTATGTTTTCTAATTCAACTTTAAGCAAATTCCATCTCATATGCCGGCAGCAAAAAAACTATAAACTTCTTGGATGAATAAAAAAATGAAGTAGCTTCTAAACAACAATCAGCAACGGCGTTTCCTACTAAGTTGTAGATAAGGCTCCGCATGGTACAAAATAAGCTAAGTGATTTTTGTCGTATTTTGGACTGTAAGCCATTGCCATTCCAGCCATGTTACTGGCATTATCATACGGTGTCCCTACAATTTCCAATATCTAAATGTAACTCCTTTAGAATGTTATCAGCAGCAACTTCCATATCTGCGGCTTTATGTCCTACGTGGGGGAATAAATCTGACAAAATCTTTCTTAACCATTTCCCTCGCCAGACATATCGCAAAATAATCATTAATTGGTCAATTTGGTGATATCTGAGTGGAATCTAAGTATCGAAAAATATTTGCTGTTCTGAACTTCCTCGGCAATTGTTCTTGTACCTACAAAATTCCTATTTTAAGTGTATTACTAAAAAATTAAAAAAAAAAAGAAAAAAACACGCCGTAATATTATAAACACTAAAGTGTGATTTTGTTACCTTAGACCCCTTTAACATCATGTATCTCTGTAGTGGATTTTTGACAGGATATGTTTGCTCTTCACCACTTCAGAACTGCCTGTTTTCCATATGTGTTGCTTCAAAAATGGATCAGTCTGTTATGGTTCTAGTAATCTAAGTTTCCATTTTGAGGAACCAAGTATGTGGAACCCCGGAAAGCTAGGTTTTTCAGAGTCACCAATGTGTTACATGACACTGTACTCGTTTAAGTATTTCCTTATAATACTGTTTCTCGTGAGCTCTAATTTTTCAACTCTGTATCAACCCTTCTGATGGTTGAAAGTGGACAATGAATTTATTTATTGATTGCACATGGTCTAAGTTTTTCATGTTTGTGTACTTCACTATATTCGTTGTTTTTTGTACAGAACAATTTACATGGGATACAGTATTTTGTTGCTTCTGAATAATAAATCACGAACATCCTTTTCCATTTGGAAGAGTTGTATAAAAAATAGTTATATTCGCATATCGGCGAATTACTCCGGTTTTTCCTTCATACTCTCAGTAGGGTAAAATCTAAACTATTTAAATTTGAGCTCTAAGTTTTTTACAATATAGTTAATGTTTTTTTCATTAAGCTGCCACAGTTTTGGGATTTCTTTAAAGTTAAAATCACAATTTCCAAACACGTTTCAAAAGTGTGATTATCGTGAATATTTGTATCATTATTTGAAGACGTTACAATGATATTTGTGACTGAGATTCATTTATATTCTTGATCCAGATGTTTTTGATGTCGACAGGTAAACTGCATCCTTCAATATATTTGATATTAGTTTGGAGTGTCACGACAATATACTGAAGAAACTGTGCAGTTTTAGGTACTTTAGCTAAAAATTCTTCTTTTATAAATTCTTTTCTTTTGCTTGTTTCTTTTTTGAGCGCCGCTATCATATTTTCGCTTAGACATAATAATAACTAAATAAGTATATTAAATTTTCATTGTGCTTGTATACAGCAAAAAATAGAAAAATAGAAAATTAGTATATACTTAAACATACATTTTGCCATATTTTTATCCACATTGTAAAACATACACCAAAACATTTCAATTCCTTGAAAACTTTTTATAGGTACATGAAAAAAAAGCGGTAATTTTTACTACTGTTCATCAAGACATTGATTTTCAACAAAATTTTAGCACAATGGTTATTTGAGATGAGCACTTTTTGTTATTAGTGGTATTAAGCGACATTGAATTGATGGATATGGATGGTTTATTGTTTGTTATTAGTGGCGTGAGGAGTTCCTTGGGTTACAATATCTGTGTGTTTAGTGTGTTTAGTAGACATGCGAGTTATTACTCATTGTTTTAGAGGATAATTTAGCAAAAACCGATCAACGACCTTAAAATATTTAAATCATCTTCTATGCAAAGTTACGTGAGAACGCCAATTTTGAAATAAAAAAGAAATATTCATACCAACTTAAATGTGGGTGACTAACCAATAAAAGCAAGATGCAAAAAATAATCTCTTTTTAAGTGTGAAGGATCGTGTTTGCATACATTTTCAAAGAGTTTGCAGGTGCTTCTGTGGATGTTGGGACGGGTAAAGAAAAAATTATCGCTTTGAAATAGATAAGTACAATAAGCGATGCGATGAGACAGATTAAATTCCACAAATATAAATTCGAAGTATTTAGAAGCTTCATGTACGAAATGGTTATACACACTTACCTAAAATATTTGCAAAGAAGAAATTGCTTCGTCACACGGCGCTTATTAAGTTCTAAGAAAATGAAACTTCAAAAATAATATAAATAAAATACGTACACTATTTACCGTAATTCATTCACAGTAAAGACTGACTGAATTCTGAAAACCAATATGCCGAAACGCAAGTTGTGACATGCAAAACTGACGACAGCAGGGATGGTTGTTTTTGATGGACAACAAATTAACGAAATCTAATCTAATAGACTTTTTAGGCGTCGCGGACATAACCACATTAGTACAATTTTTAAATGCATAGTAATTGCGTTGTGGGCCCTCGCTTATCGGGGCCTAGGACGAACGCCCTTTTGCCCTAATGTAAATCCGCCGCTGTACAGGGTGTTCGTTTTTCGCTGCTTTTGCAGGTATCTCCGTTATTATTGCAGTTCGAGTTTTGGGGTTTCGCGAACCTGTGTCACTTTTTTGTAAAACAAACATTAGCGCAGACCAGATTTATCATCGCTCTCTTCGTTTTTGAAATACAGAATGAAGTTGAAAAGTGTACATTTCAGACACCCTCTGTAATTCAGGTATCCTGATAAGTTATCGACTAGGTAAAAACGGAATCTTACATTTTTTTATGCAGAATCCTGTGGCGTGCTTAGTTTTTTCTAGGTGTCCCCATTTTTTGGTTACCAAAGTTAGGATTTTTTAAATAGGACCTCTGTATGTCAATTGTATTTACGTTCTCATTAAAACTTTCAGAAATGTATAATAGTCACTTTGTTCCCAATCGAAGGTTAGAATCTCCTTTTTTTAAATAAGCCTAGAGCCCAAAGCCAAACAGATTTATTTTTATTAAACTTATAGTAAAAACCAATAATAACGCGTATATATATTTATAAGTGTTGTTCAAAATGGTTGCCATTTTCCCTAATACCAAAACTGGCACTTTTGCGAAATTTGTTCAAGGCATTTAAAATTATTATGGGGTGACCTATAAATATATATAAGAATTGTGGTGTGGTTTTACTATACGCGTTTGTATAGTGTTTGCAACGTTTTCTGTTTTCTTTAATTTAGAAAATTTTTAATATTAATGCAATAAGTAATTTTTTGTTTTAATTTGAAGATAGCGAGATTTCATCGCAGCTGTTGCGATCAATGTGGGGGTTGTGAAAGTCCCGATATACTCTGTAAACATCAATGTCCGACATGAACAAAGGTAGCGGTGTGATTAAAACCATGTGTGGTGTTATCATGTCACCACACTATACAGGTTTAAAGCGGTCTTTTGGGGCGCCATACACAACACTTACATCACAATACAATATGAAAATATCCCATACAATTAAACAAATGACCGTTGCAGAATAACCGTTTGTGGTTGACGTTAAGAAAAGTGGGCGTTGTGAATATGTAGAAAAGTGAAAAATCCAAGTATGCTGTAAACCATGACGTCTGTGGTGGTTCTTAGGAAGTGGCTGTTGGGAACAAGTGGGCCGTTATAAACAAAGTCAAGGAGTCCGTTGTAGAGTCATAAAATGTTATTAGTAGATGGTATAGCTCAAATACTAGCAGCTACATTTAATTACTCTATTTTGACAGAATTTCTAGTGTTTTAAAAACTGCTCTTAGTACCAATTCACAAAGGAAAAACTGATGAAGTTCCTAATTACAGACCTATATCTATGTTGTCTTTATCAAAAATATTTGAAAGACTTTTTTGTTTGCAAGTATTAAATAATTAGCTAAAAAGTTTAATATACTAACTATTCATCAATATGCATATAAAGAAGAATATCAAAGATGGCTACTATTAGTTTGGTACCAAACTATATATGATAAACTACGAGCATAAGTACGTAATAGGAATTTTTTTGACCTTTCAAAATGCTTTTGACACTATTGATTAACTTTACATCTAAAATTGTAATATAGGTATTAGGGCACACTTAACGACTGGATAAAGTCATTCTCGTCGGATCGGCTAACTTTAGGTAAAATTAAATGAGATTACATCAGAACAGTTTCATTTACAATATGGTGCACCACAAGTAGTACATTGGGTCCTGTAATATTTTCATATACGTTAATGATTTATGAATGAGATTTTAGATGGTAAAGTTTTATGTTTGCTGATGATACGACAATAGTAGTTACAGGTGAAACAGAACTAGAAATAAGTAGAAGGTTCATAGAACAGTTTAATTTACAATATGGTGTAAAAAATAAACTAATTGTCAGTAAACTCAATACATCGATTTTCGTACTCAAGGTAGGCAACAGTCGAATCATCACTTTTATAAATATAAATATAAAAATATAAAAATTAATTTTACAAAATTCAGCAAAATTTTAGGTACAGTAGTAGGTCTACTTTGCACTGGAATTAACAACTAGAAACAGTATGCAATAGGTTGAATAGCAACTATTACCTTTTGGCAAATATTAAAAATTCGTTAAAATCAGATGAACAACTTATACAGATATATTACGGTACTGTATATCAGTGCTATCTTATAATATACATGTATGGGGAAGTTCAAATGATTCCAGAAAAGTATTTATAATCAAAGCGGATTATCCGCCTCATAAACCTAGACTACCGACAAACTTGCAGAAATTCTTTTAAACATTCCTAAGATTTTAACATTCTGTTGTATACTCAAATTTACAAGATACTTATCTATATACATGCTAATGCACAAAACCTTAAAAGCCATTGTGATATTCACAACTACCCTACCGTAACCAAGACATTCCTTAGTTCTCACCACAAATACACTTTCTATAAAGTCTCTATTTATGCTGGTTCAGAATTATACAATGCTTTACCAATTGGAATGACACTGTTACCGTTACATGTTTTTAAAATTAATTTAAAAAATATTTTAATGTCAAATGCTTTTACATAAAA
>JALBCR010002096.1:0-32500 GCA_030710515.1 Abscondita cerata
ACCTAAGGAGAAAATGTTCAGTAATAGATTATTATAATATCAAATAGACAAATATATCCAACACAAATTAAGGACGTCAGAACGTTCATCGCTTCAGATATTGGAAGCGATCGTAAGTTACTGAAAGTAAATTGAAACAACCTATATATCAACAGTGACTTAACGTAGAAAAACTACAAGATGAAACCATAAGAGGACCTGTACAGACGAAGGCTGGAAGGATACATTAAGAATAACAAAATACACGAAAATAAAAGCCAAAAATTCCCAGAGGTTAAAAATAAAGGAGAACATAGTAAAGGCATTAAAAGAAGCGGTAGGAACAAGAAGGGTAAACATAGTACCACAAAACAAACACAGAACACCGTGGTTTTGCAAAGAAATAAAAGTGATATCGGAAAATAAAGAAAGCTTTCTAAAATACAAGCAACGTTAGAATAATGATGTAAATTAAAAAATTAGAACAGGAATACTGGGAAAAATACACAAGACAGTTTGAAAGAAACCTATATGAGCAACAAAGACAAATCTGGCGAATACTAAGGAACCAAAGAAAAGAGACTAAAGAATATGTAGAAACAACTAAAATATATAAAATACATACACAGCATAAGAACTAATAACATAAGAGACAACTGATAACATACAGATAATAGTAAATATAGACAAAAAAGAAGTAATCAAAGAAATGAAAACTTTAAAGAATAAGAAATCACCGGGCACGGACGAAAGACAAGAATTGTTCATGCCATCAGAAAACATATTTAAAACATCCATCATACCAGATGAGTGGAAACTGAGTATCACAGTCCCAATTTTTAAAAATGCAAAAAACAAATACCAGACAATTACCGAAGCACGAACTTGCTGAATAGAAGTTTAAAAATTCGTAGTGACTAGCAGTACATCGGATGTACCGCGACCCTCAATACTTAAAAAATTACATGTTTTCATGTGATTTGGGGTACACGGTGTTGGTTGGTAGATGTGATCGGGGGCGAACGGTGTTGGTTGGTACGTTACAGTTATTACAATCTTCTTCTTTATTACATGTTTATATGTAATTTGAATTAATTCTGTATGTCCGATGTACTGCTAGTCGCGGTCGTGCTAGTCAGGGCCATAAAAATTACAACGAAACTGATTGCTAGGAAACTGGAAGAAATAAAAGAACCTGCGTTGATGCAACATTTGTCGTCAGACAAGTGACGGAAAAAGCATTAGAATTCAAAAATACTACATTTCTGTGCTTTGTTGATATAAAGAAAGCAATCGATCACCTAGAAATACGTAACCTAATAGATACCTTAGAAAAAAATCACGTCCGAATGGACTGACATCCCTTATAGGAAACATATACACCGACAACTCTACACAACTAAAACCTCATACAGAGATGATACCAGAAAAAACCCAGGTTACTAAAGGAATCAGACAAGGGGATTCATTTAGCCCACTTCTGTTTAACATAGTGATGAACGAAATAATAAAAACAAAACTACAGAGATGCCCGCGTGGATATCAAATGGGGAGATCAAGAAATCAGACTAATATGTTATGCCGGCGATGCAACTCTTATGCCGACAACGAATATGACAATTAGAATTTTATTTCTCCTAAATTTTTAATTACTTTGTAGGTTGTACCTACCCTTTTTAATTGGAAATTGGATGTAAGAAAATACTTATTACAGTTCAATTTGCGCTTTCTTTATCAGGCTCTAATGTATTTTGTAATTGTATTTCTGTTACGGTCATTAGAGCATGATGAAGGAAACGCAAATAAAGCCTCCGAAACGTCGCTGAAGATTGAACTGTAAAAAGTATTTTCTTACATCCAATCTCCAATTAAGAACCAGGCAGAAAAAGCGACAAAAATATCGGTACATGGCACAATAAACATCTCAGAGAAGAATCAAAAGTCAGGATATATAAATCAGTCATAAGACCGATCATGACGTATGCTGATGAAACAAGATCAGATATAGCAAAGACGTAGCTGTAAATAATAAATAAGTGGGTAACGAAAAGAAGATGTGAATGGAATAACCACTTATTAAGAATGAACGACACTAGAATTGTGAAGAAAATATGAGATCTATCACCCAGGGGTAAAAGATCACCGGGTAGATCCAAAAGAGGTGGAAAGATGTGTTAGAGTAAAAAACTACAAGCTTACATAGAAGAAAAATTCATATATTTTCTAATACATATGTTATATACAGGGTGTTTCTGAAAGGTGTGTACATGGCTTTACCAGGGGTTCTCTGGCTCAAAATAGACTGTTTAACACCAATTTACCTATAACCAAAAGTGCACCATAAGGGCGCCAGAGGGCGTCAAACTTTCCAAAAAAATATTGTATATTGGGAATAACTCGAAAACGGTTCGACGAATTTTGTTCCGCTTTAGTATGCTGGATATCTGCTTCCGAAGACGTTTTTCTGTGTAATGTGGACACATTTCTGATCCCAGGAAAAGTCGCTTTCATACGGGCACTGTCAAATAAATAATAAAATTTAACAACCGTCAACGATACGAAACCAAAATAATTCTGAGAAATAAAATAAACAATTTGAAAACTTTTTTCTCTCTTGTTAAATTGCGTTGATGTTAATAGTTCGATCAGAAAAAAATTAAAATCATATTCCTGCAAGGCGCATCCATACGCTTAGAAATTCAAGTAGACTGCTAGTAGGCTATATGATCAAATCTATCATTTGTAACATTCATTTCGGGAGCTTCCAAGATTACTCACGTTTCTATTTGGCGATTAACTACTTGAAAAATGTGCTACACTCCACGCCATGTATGTACACACCTTTCAGAAACACCCTGTATAAGTTATATGAAGTTATTTAAAAATTTGTAATGAATGTATCCCAATTGTTTGCATGGACACGGAACGTGGCAAAAATCACACAATTAAACTTGTTTTATTGGCCCTTCTAAAAGAAGAACTCCTCGATGAAATATATTTTATTAAAGTATAATGGGAATTGATTTAAACCATTACTTTAGCATAAATAATTTTCAAATTCCAGTTAGTAGAGGTCTGGTGCTCTGATCAAATAATATTATGTAAGAATTGAGGCTTTCACGGCTGGAGTCATTATTGAAACAAAAAACGTCTTTCGGGATTGGAACATGTCAAAAAGGCAACCGTAGTTGCCAACGCTTCGCTTCATCAGGGCGAGAAACTTGAAACAAACAAAAGAAAGTTCAAGGTAAACAACTGAAAGTCAGGTAATCAACTTGTGACCAAGCCAGATTCTAGACTAAAAGAAGTCTGAGTAATTAGGGAAGTAACGCTTCCGGATCGTTAACCTCGACGCTTGATTGGTACGAAATAGGGAAGGGGGTGGAGTTAACGATGGGAATCCACAACAGTGAAAGTTCTAAACCACGATCGCTATTGAAATTGTTCGCAAGCTCAATGATTTCTATACTCTCCGTGATCTTCCTATTGAAAAAGAAAGAAGATTGGTAATCAAACGGAATTATCAAGATCTATTTTTTGACCAGTATTGAAATGATGCTCAGCCACGGCAGACTTGGAACCGTGTTTTAACCTAACACAACGATATACGAAATACGTGTACTAATACAGGGACCAGTTTCACCTATGTACACTAAATCACATAAACAAGGAATACGATATATACCTTGAGAAGAGAGAGTCAGAAACTTATCCTTAGGGAAAGGTTTTGTTAGAAGATGTAAAAATAGGTTTAATGCCGTTTTTTCGAAGAAGCTTGCCTATTCAATCAGTAACCTTGTGAATGTGATGGAGAAAGGCTCGAATTGATTCTGACATGGTAGAAGAAATATTTTTTCGATTTTGAGGGCGAGGATGAGAGTCACGTTTAATGACTCTTTGGATAACTTGTTTGCTATAACCGTTAGCAATGAGAGTACATACTAGTTAGATGACGCAATTCCAAATTGATATTGTCGCGTTGGCATATAGAAAATGCTCGAAAAACTAGAGATTCAACAACAGACCTTTTTTGAGATTATGGTGAAGAGCCATGTAAGTATCTGTCTGAAACCCCTTACGATAGGTGGTGAAACGTTGGCAATGCCTTTTCGACACGGACCAATCCCGGAAGAGGTTTTTGTTTCAAATAATATTATGTTCGATTACATTGCAGAAAAACAGTACATTGGGTGATCGCAAATAAAATCCCGAAGTTAATAGCCTCCGCCACGAACTTAAACCGGTTCAACTAGTGAAGTAAAAAAAATAACTTTACTGAAGTTAGTGTGAAATTAAAATAGTTTATCGAAATTATTTCTTTGATGGTATAGCCGCGAAACATCAATGGTATCTCATTTTTGATAATTTTAAATGAATTCGGATTCTTTAGGTATAACTTATACGAACACACTTGAAGTTTGAAATGGATGAACATTTTAGAAGGTATTTTTGAAGATTTTATACACACCTTTATAAAATTTAAAAGAAGTTCACAGAATAATTTTTAGGATAGTTAAAGTTAGTTACTTTCCTATATTTCAATTGAAATGAAACATGACATTTCAATAAAGTACCACCACACTAAAATTTTAAGCGCTAACAAAAAAAGACAAAAGATACCGTTGAAAAATCCTTCTGCCATGTTTAATATCGATTGAAAATGTTAACAGTTTGTGATCGCAACCTGTACTATAGAGCAGGCGTTCCACCTTAACTGAATAAGTTACTTTTCAACTATTACGATACTCTCACCTCAGTGGAAGCCTATAAAGCAGTCATATCAAAGATACGGCCCGCGATCATAATGTGTCACAGAAAGAAGAATCATGTTCTTTAGAGACTTTAGACTTCACTCGATTCCTCTACGGAGGTTTTAAAATGCGCACACTACATTTATAAGTAACTAGCTGTCCCGACTAGATCACAATAAGAACCGTTGCGTGCATACATTTGCATTCGATCGACGTCTCATTCATCTGATTTTAACCCATTTCCTCCCGAAGAGAAGCGAAAAAGCATCACTGATTTTCAAAAAGTCATATCTCCGAAAGTATGCGTCCGATCGCAATTTTTTTTTGTTATGGCTACCTTCGCTCCATACATTTCGACCTCCTCAGAAACATGCACACCCACTGTGGGACAAAAAACGGCTAAATTTCGCGGTTTTTCGCGATTTCCGCGAGGGCAATCGCGAAAATTAAACGTTCGTATTCTGGATCGACTTGAAGAAGTGTGTAAAATTTCATTCCAATCGGACTAACGGTTTAGGAGGAGTTCGAGGACAAACAAACAAAAACACATTCATTTTATATATTAGAAGAAGATAGATTTCAAGGCCAGCGGGTGCCTAGATAAGCGAGAGAGATAAACAGTAACGCCATCTCTTAGCAACAAGCGGAAATACCCTATTATTTTTGTTGAGAACAATAGAATCTTTCACGCGCTTCGAGTCCAGACTAGAACCTTCCTTATCGATATAAAAAGAGTGAACATCTCCAATCAATTCGTATTACAACGAATATGATACCTGACATCAATGAACTTGTCAAAAACAAGAGAAGGCATGTATCTGGATCCTCGAGCTCAAAATAATGACTCTTCTTTTATAACTTTGAATCTGACCCGCCTACACATTATAAATTTAATAAAAAATAAACTTGCAAAATTGAGTTTGATAATAGCTATTTATGATACCAGTGACGAAACGCATGATTTTTGAAACAAATGTGATATGTGTTACAAAAATCATGTTTCGTTTTTCGTTACATGTAAAAAAATTTTTTCAAATTTCAAAAAAAAATTTAAAAAGAAATTCAACTTCTTTCGATTTCAAATTCTAATCGAATGGGACCGATGTTATCATGGTTACTATTTCCAAAACAATCTGACAAGTGACGAACACCTACTTTGATTATAAAAAATGTCACTTTATATGCCAAAATTTGAAAGAAAGTTATCTCCCTTACCTCGTAGTGTGAAAATTCGGTTACAATGATTAAGGAAGAAAATTGGAAAATTTTAAATCGTTTCATCAACAACCCGAGAATGTATGCAAGCAATACAACTGATGTAAGAAAAGTTGCCTATTCGACCAAATCAGTTCTGTCTTGAGAATAACTATTTGAAAGCACTTGAAAAACGTACCCTCGACGCTCATAGGATCTCCTAATGCCGGATTTGACTCGTAAACTGTTTTCATTTTCATTAACCCGTCTCTGGTCGCTGTTTCTTGCAACACTTTCATTTGTAACTCTTCTACTTTCTGAATTAGCTTTTTTCTTCTTTGATTTGGTGCTAAATCGCTGAAGTCCTCCTTTCCATCAGCAACAGCAGCATTCTGTCATTTAAAAAAAACAGAAAAATTAACAACACTATCACAGTTTTTTTTATCATACACTAAATTCAAACTTGGAAAGCAATTGTTTAAACTGGTATATAGAAAATTTTTCAATCACAGTTTAAAATCTGCTTACATTTGCAGTGCAAGTTATGTATTTAAGATGAAGCAAAAGCAACATACCTTTATTGCGACACAAACTTCTGCAAGCTTCTGTTAGCATGAAAATATAAAGCAGTTATAACATGCGTTTGTGTGATTTAATTAACAAATGTCATTTTAATTGTAATATTTATCTTTGCTTACATAGTCTAAATAAAGTTCTATACTCATCGACGAAACTTATACTCCTAGATCGGATACTTACTCAATATTCGCTTAAATTGCTGTTAAGAAGAAAGTGTAATTGATTATATTTCAAATTATTATCTTATTTATTTCCTTAGTATAGGTAAATTAGCAATTCAAAATAAATAATTTTGTTCTGTACTACCTATAAGATATGAAAAATGTTTTAATTGTTTTTATTTACTGAAGTACATGTCTTATAATACAATGCCTCCAACAACATTCAATATCATATTTTTCTGTAGACACAGGTAACTCAGATAAAACTCTAAGCATAATGTAATTTTGGCAAGAGTTAGACAGACTTAGTTTTACGCAATCGAAAAGGTGTGCATACTATTTCGATAAATAAAATAAATAATGCTTATTTTCACCCCTTATACCTATATCTAACCAATCGAGAGTCTATATTGAATCAACAAAATGTTTAGTTGACACAGATCAAAGCATCTTTTCTTATGGTTATCCTTATCACACTTTACATTATCCTTCTACATTCGTTGAGAGTCGCGGGTTACTGCATACTGTTGGTGTCACTCGTTAGTCTCCGCAGGTAAAACACAAATTTTAGACACTGCACGAGACACTACTTTGTTTTGAATTTTGACGTGCACAACTCGAACGATGTTGTCTTGACCTGGACACACCTCGATTATTCTTGCCAAAGTATGTTCGAATCGACCAACCCGGACTTAAACATAAGGTATGCTTAAAACAATCGTTGCTATGGTTTTAACATATTTATCTAAGTTTTAAGCATTACTTAAGTTTAAGTCGTGTTAGTGGAACCGGCCGTTAATCATTCGACGTACTAATTTTAAAAACGAATGTATAATTTATGGCAAAAAATTTGTTTTGAGACAGATCTTTTACTCCACGCATGTCACACTTAAGATCTCATGACGAGTACAAGTACCTATATAAATATTTACCATACATTTTTTAAATTTAAACCAATTTAAGATATTGTTAGAAACAAATTTTAGTTAAAGTACATATAAGAAATATTTTTGAAAATATAAAAGAAAACTAAAAGCGCCCTTCCCTAAAGTCCTACTTTGTATTGAGAAATTTCACTAGAAGTCTAAACCAATATCGTTATTACACTAAAATCCCTAACTTTTTAGTTCTTACCAAAGTAGTATCCATCATCAGTGTAGTTTTTGTGATTGTGTGTACATACAGATGTATAACCGACTGACTGATAAGATCCAGTAGAGAAGCAGATTTATTACCACTATAAGAAAATTAATAAGTAGAGTCGAGACGTAGGTTAACAAAGCGTAGCCAGTAAACGCGGAAGTAAGGTTCGCCAACCCAGTAGTTTTTAATAGTGCTGCAAAAGTTAGTGTCTTAGCTCATGTGTCGGTATTTTGTTTTACTGTTAAATGTTTTGATAAGAAACAAAACAAGTTGAAACAGTGGTTTGTATACCCTTGTGCGTCCAAAAAATTCGCTTTTCTCATCGATTACAAATGTGACAGTTACTATTAACATTCATCAAGAAAACGTGGTTTAAGTATAATTTGCAAAATGTTTAATATATAATCGAATTTTCTTGAATTCATATAAATTCAATGCGAGTATTCATGCCGAATGCATAAGTTCTTTGTACAAGATACATTGTGTTATATGTAAACAAAAAAATAACAGTTGTAATTTTTGAATATTTCAGATTATAAACATTTTGATAACATTTAATAATAATTTTAAAGAAGATGAATCTTTGTAAATAGAAGTATAGTAAACATAACGTAACAACGAAGTTTGTAGCTAGACATAATACAACTATTGAAATTACATAAAGCGGACACAACAATAAACTTTACAGAGCTTTCTTTAGAATTTAATAACAAAGTGATCCCGCATTGAAATTAACAATAAGAAGAATCGTTGAATAAAGATAAAAACACCTACCATTTATTAAACAGCAAATTAAACAATATAAAACATCTGAACAAAAACTTCACAAAACACGAATGTTACAACTTCATAATGTGTTATAAATCAATTACACTTTCTACAATTAACAAATCAAAATCGTGTCGTGCACAATTAGATTGATATCTAAATTCATGCCTGCTGATATTACAAATCATGATTGACAACATTCAAAAAGTATTATAGACTTACCACAAGAAAGAAAGAGAACAGTCATCTTTAAATCAAACTTCAGTATGAAACTTATGTTAATGAAAGAAGAAAAGTTTGTAAACAATTTTTTTGTTATCCATTAATTTATTCTCACACAAACTGCATGCAGCAAGTCTGAATGTAACATGCAAAAAAGACTACGATGCAATTACTTACAAAAGGCAACCATCGACCAGTACCAGCAACGCACCGAAGAAACCAATTACCAAAGAAACAAGAAAATTTAAATAAGACTAGATCGAAATAATGTACATATCAGCAGCTAGTTACTTGAACATTAATCGCACAAAGTACTTACCCCACGACTACCAAATATATGAAGAATTCCTGTCCTTTTCTTGATTTTAGGTCCCGTAATCGTTCCTTTAACTGTGTAACTACCTTCTTTTGGACGTTGAATGTGATTCACATTCTGAATGCTGCCCGAAGTGCTTCCGTTACTCTTTGATAAATCTTCGAAAGGGTAATCTTCGGGTGGAGTAAATCCAGATTTAAACCTTTCGATTACCATTAACGCGTCCTACAATTGAAACCAAAATACATATTTAATATTTCAATTTGTAAATGCATTACTTGTTTTTCATCTATAAGATCAGCGGCTTTAATTATCCCATCGAGACATTTATTAATTATAGGAAATACGTTTTTCTCTATTTCGACGGTGCTATAAATAAAATTCTTAATATTTTTAATTCTTTTTTCATCTAACTCCTGCAACTGTCGGAAAACTTCGGGTAAACCTGATCGATAGTGTTGTCGTTGTAATTCGTTTGTGCGTTGCAATTGATCGGCATAATGATTTTTTGCGGTATCACATGCTTGAGATTTGTACGACATATTTAATCTTTGTTTTTCTACCTAAAATATAAATTCGATTTGTACGCGAACTTGAAACTTGTCTTCAATATTTTACCTCCGCTCTTGATAGATTAAAATCGGCGTCGGCTTTTTGAAAGTTTTCGATTGCTTTCTCTGATTCTTTGAATGCTTTGTCGTAAGCTTTTTTCGATCTAAATAATTCGTCTACTTGATTCTGAAGTGCCTGCGTCAGTTTCGAACCTTCGTATAGTTGTCTCTAAAAAATTTCACATAACAAAGTTCGTTCTATTTTGTTTAAGCGGTAAAACTTACTTTGCGTTCATCTCTGAGATCTTTAATAAGAGCAGTTAACTCTTTAATTACATTTTCTTGTAAGTTTTCAGCCACTACTTCATGTTGTCCAGCCAAGTCATTAACTTCATCCATCAATAATTTAAACGCCTTGCATGAGCTGTATCTGAAAATAACCATAAATTGAGGTCAAAAAGCAGATTAAACAACAGCAATAGGATTACTCTAATTAAATTTAATACCGACAAACTATGTCAAAGTTCATAAAATTACTCGCAAAATTAAGGAATTAGATAAATAAGTATCATCGGGAATTGATATCGTGTACCGATTTTTTCAGTAAATGTTTGTTCTATCAACGAGAAAAGCTAGCAACAAGTTCGACTAAATTTATTGATAGATTCGAGAGGTAAGGGTTGAAAACTAGATATCGGTTGGTCCCTTTTATAATATCGTCCCTATCTTTACGATTCAATAACTTCATGATACACCTGATGACTATAAAACTCGGCAATAGGTGCATCTACAAAATACGCAATTAACGAAAATAGTTTTCAATAAATATATTATAAAAACATGATTTTAGAATTAAAACAATGTTCAAGTTACTTGAATTTCATCAGTTGGTATATAGTCAACCAAAATTTGTTTTAATTCGGGAGATTTATGGTATTAATTATTAGTAACTTGCAGAAACTGTATTTGAAGCTCCTCAAAATTTTAAAATAAATAAGACTACAATTCTTTTTTTTATGAAGGCATCGAGATCGGGATATATTAAGTTCAATAAGTTGCAGTGATAAAAGTAAACCATTATATTGTCATCATATAACAGAGAATTAGACTAAAATAACAGTGGACATTTTTCACTCGTAAATTTTTCGTAATGTTTACCTTTGCGTTAAAATTAAAAAGTCCACGAGTACATGACAAAGCAGTGAAAAAGAACAATTAAGAAAGACTTCAAACCTGCGAAATATACAACAAGGATTTCGCGCAGAACTCCACATCGCCCAATACTAATCAACGTGTAAGAAAGCTTAGAAAGTGTGGAACTTTTGATAGAAAAAGTGGAAAAAGTGATGAGTTTTTTAAATAACTGTTTTCTTAAAATTCGGAAAGTATAAATATAGTTTAATAACGAACTTAAGCCGTTGGAAAAAATAAATATGTAAATAAACCCAACTCTTTAGCAGAAGCTAAGGCGAGGAAATCTGTTTTATACTCGTCTCGCCAAACCAAATAACCCTCTCTCATCCTTAAACACATTTTAAGACTAAAACTCGAAAAAGACAAAAAAAAAATTCCGTTTTAGAAAAAAAGTTCAAATAAAATATAATAATTTCCAACAACTTCCATTATATCTTTTTGTACAGTTAATATTCTTGGATAAATTACTTATCGAATAAAATAGTTTAAATAAAAATTGTGTATAATTAAATTACAAAAAACTTTTATTTGAAGAAAAAATGTGTAAAATGATCATTATATTGTAAATATCCTAGGAATGGTTAAATCTATGTAGGTTAACGACACAATCTAATCTAATCTATACGGTAATATAAACAAGCGTTTCGTGCAGAACTCCACATCGTTCTTATACTAACAAACGTGTAAAAATGTATGGAAACATCTAACAACGTCGCAACTTAACAATTATGATAAAGTAAAAAAAACGATACGTTGTACGAAACGTTAAACGCTTCAGAAAGAAGAAAATGTGCACCGCAAAGTGCATTATGCATTAGAGTAATGGCCAACAATTGTTAAATGTATCTTACTGGTAAGCCAACGCTACCTGCTACTTACTACCATTCCCAGGTCGGGGCAAAACGAGGTATCGAAAGAGAAAATGAAAATTACGTTTTAGAGAAAAATGGTTTAAACAAATCGTTATGTAAAATAAAATTTCCAACGACTTTTCTCTCATAATTCTTTTTGTATAATTGATATTGGTGGAGATATTCTTAAAACAATTACTGTCACGTGATAGTCACATCTTAGTAATTACTTATCAGATCAAAAAGTAGTTTAAACAAAAATGAATATTTTTCTAAATATTCCAAAATCCGAAAATCTATACAGGTTAACGACTTTCTTGGTTCGACAGATTCTGCAGAAAATCTAATCAGATCTGCGATATTATAAATAAGACACACATGCATAGTTTTATAAAAATCGGACAAGTAGTTTTCCTGATATCTTGTTTACATACAGACAGACGGTCGGAAGGTCGGCCATCGGACAAAATTTTTTTTTTATCGCATTTTAAACCTAACTCTAATTCGCCGGAAAACATAAAAAAAGAGGTGTTCAAATTTTCGATTTGGAAGCCGTCGTATAACTCCTCATCTTATTTATAAGACGTGTCAAGTTTAATACCTAAAAATCGAACGAATGGTTTTCATAGTATTATGATTACATAGGCGCAGACGGTCCCTCGGTCGAGTTCCTGGCGGTATTTTTTTTGTTTTATTATAATATACTAACTCTAATTCGTCTAACAAACCTACAAAAAAAGAGGTGCTAAAATTTTCTGTTTGGAAATCGTCGCATAATTCATCATATTTTTGGAGTGTGGAATAAAAAGGTTAACCAATCAGTTTAAACGAAAACTGAGCGATTCGAACTATCACCTTTGTGAATTACCACAGATGTTAACCACCTGTGGTAAGGTTTCTCTACTACATAATACGGAGGTATTTTTCTAATTACTCAGACTTTTTCCAGTCTAGAATCTGGTTACCATTACGACACGGTCTAATTCCGGAAGGCCTTTTGTTTTTAACTACTGAAGTTAATTTATTTTACAATAAACATTGTCTTTCAGTATTTTTCAAAATCACTCCCACTCCCAAGATACATTAGCGAATTTCACCGGTTATTGCATGGTAAAATAGGTAATTAACTACTTCGAATATTACTTTCAAATGTGCGAAACGGAGTTGCACTTCATTGTATAAAAATTGTTATTGGTTCAATTCAAAAAAATGGTTATAAAAACCCGCCGTGGCCAAGGCGAGAAGAGACAAAAGGGAGAACGGGAGAAGTAAATACTAGCACCCGGTAAAGCTCCCTAATACAAGTTCACTGATAGCTACTTCGGTCAATGGTAAGAGAAACAGAAGAGATGTTGACGAAAAGACAAAAAATAAGTAGCAGAGCAGAGTCTGATTCATTATAAGGAACTGAAAACCATAATAGGAGCGTCTGGTTTTATGTGGCGCAGGGGCTGGCAACCTGAGACATTAAACTTTATACAAAACAAAATGAAAAATTCGTCAAGAAAACACTAGTTATGATCACCGAAAATAAAATCGAATTGATTGTTTCTAATTTCGAAATAAACAATAGTATTAATAAATATAACCTGGATATTTCTTGGATATTAATTTGGCAGAACGTTCTTTGAGTAACTAAGCTTATTTTTAATTCTGTCGCATACGTATTTTGACTCGAAAGGAAATTTTCATTACTGAACAGTTCCTGCAAGTAATTGTTCCATTCATCACGTTATGGGCACGTCTTATATCGAAACATGGCAATACAAAGAAGACTGACGGTTTCGTACTACAGTTTTTCAAAATTATACTTTAGATTTCTTTACAATAAAAGAGCTGGTAGTGATCAAACTGCACTCGATGAGATTAACCATTAAAAATACCAACATTACAATCTTCTCCTTGAAAAGCAGATCCTCCCCGACTAAGCACTCAACTTAATTGTCGACCTAGAGATAAACTTTACCAAACAATAAGTTAAATAACCTGAACGAAGAAAGTTGCCCTATAGGTACGGAGTGACCAGTATGACCATACTTGTTATGTGTAATAACTTTAAATTTAAAAAAATGATAAAAAAACAGTCAGCTAATATACATTTGTTTTTCTCAATTATTTATGTATAGTATAATAAATAGTACATCTCACAATATCTGCAACTTTTGCTACAAAGTTTTGCTTAAAAAAGAATCCCATCACGCGTGCAATAAAATTTAAATCACAATGTTTCAATAAATAAGTCACGTAATAAAAAATACTTACTGATATTCTTCTTCGTCTTTTTTCTTCGGCTGATAATTTTTTACTAATTTCCTGAAAAGAAAATAAGTATTAATTATGAATACAAATACTATGGACTTAATGATTAGACTATTTATTATGACTAGGCTACGGCAATAAGTAGATACTTAAGACGTAGGTGTAGTTATGATAAGCTTAGAAACGAAATATGGTTGGGTTAATCTACAGTAAACCGATCAAGAGGTTTCTGCAATCAATTCGACGTTATGTCAAAATATAACCTGCAATCTGGGATTCACCTACATAGGGTATGTTCAACTTAACGTCCAGAACAATCATGACGCCCGTAACATCGTTCTACATAAAGACCGCTAGTCATACGATTACCTTGAGTACGTCACCAAGTGCGACCGCTCGAAGCTCACAACGCCTCAGATTTACTGGAGGGTGGGAGTGGTCGTAAACGTATCGTGAATCCGTTCCACTTGAGATTGGTAACTCATTTTGAAGTTTAAGTGGAACGGTTTGTTTAGCGATTGCGGACGTGAGCGTTTTGATCGTTAAGTGGAACATACCCATACTGTCTGATCATACGTCACACTTTGCACATTTTGGCTAATGACGTACACGTAGTTCTTACAGTACGCCACATACCATATATGTATAAACGAATTGAGAGGGTATCAATTAAATTCAGTGTTTGGAAAGTTTTTGTTAAAATAGAAAAACCAGGTTGATACCAGGTCATTGGCCTAAACAATTGATAACAACTATATTATGGTTACATTTGTCTGTTTTAGATTTTATCATTGAGTTATAGGATTTTAATATAGTTTATACGTTTAATTGATTTGTAATGTATCATAATTCCAGCATTTGGTTGCGTAGTGAACTGTGGCAGTAGAGGAAATCGTAACAGTGTTAAGTTTTTTAGAATCCCTGTTACTTGTAATTTTAAACATAAATTGAGTTAAAATACTCTTTCACAGATTCTATAACTAACTTAATTAAAACAATCACTAAAAGTACAAAAATCAACAGAAATTACACATTCCAATGAAAACAAAGATTTGTTTGCCCTACAGACGCCATTTTGGCAAAAGCGTTGAAATGCCTTATAGAAAAATGAGTTTAAATTTGAGGGCAAACAGCAGAATATCATAATTATCAACATATATTATATTTTTTATGTTAATTGTTTCTGTTACAGCTTCCAACCCACTACTTTATTAGTGTACACTATTTCTTTAGGGTTAACTAGCTACTGGCTTGCTGTCAAATGACAGATAACGCATAACAAACGTTCAGTTCTTGTTCAGCCAATTCCGAGCGCTGCAGAAAAGCGCGTAAAGTTAGCACTTTGTAGCTTTTTATCCCTGAATGCGCCCAATTAGTGCTGAACTTGCCTTATGCTCGCAAAGTGGCGCACTCGCGAATTTAAAAATTTTTGTTTACGCACGTATTATGTAAAACCAAAAAAAAATTCAAAAAACAATCCAATGTTTTAGAAAGTTCAATTCCAAATTATACAATTAAGAGATTGTACAACTTTTCTAGAGAATTAAAAATTATTTCAGATTTGACTTTCTGAGGATGTATTCAAAATGGTTACCATAGAACTAATTATTAGTCTTTCCTATTACAAACTAAACAAATGCTTTGTTTATATTAGACGTTGACATATTCAGAAGGGGGTTTTAAATTTCCTATATTTTTGTAAAAATTTCAGGGGTTTATTCCAAAATGGTACTGGAAATGTGTACTACAATCTCTACAATATAATCAAAAAATATTTTTTAGAGGGAGGTGCTATCACTTCACATTGGTCAATGTGGAATTCAAATAGGAAACGCTTGTTGGGAATTGTATTGTTTAGAACATGGAATTGAACCGGATGGTCACATTCCATCCGATAAAATGGAGAAGAAGAGGATGACAATTTCAATACCTTTTTTAGCGAAACCAGCTCGGGAAAGTACATACCAAGAGCGGTCATGCTTGATTTAGAACCGACAGTAATTGATGAAATTAGAACTGGTACCTACCGACAATTGTATCACCCGGATTTATTAATTTCGGGTAAAGAAGACGCTGCAAACAATTATGCTCGCGGTCACTACACTGTAGGCAAAGAAATTATCGATTCAGTTTTACATCGAATCCGAAAACTAGTTGATCAATGCTCCGCGTTTCAAGGTTTTTTAATATTTCACTCATTTGGTGGTGGTACAGGTGCGGGTTTTACATCGCTCTTAATAGAAAAACTCGGTAGATTTCGGTAAAAAATCTAAATTACAATTAGCAGTCTACCCAGCTTTGAAAATTGCTACTTCAGTTGTGGAACCGTATAATTCTATATTAACTACGCACACTACTATAGATCATTCACAATGTGCCTTTATAGTTGATAATGAGGCTATATACGATATTTGCAAGAATAAATTGAATATAACACGACCTACATACACAAATTTAAATAGACTAATAGGACAAGTAGTTAGTTCTATTACAGCATCGCTTCGATTTGAAGGAGCTTTAAACGTCGATTTATCGGAATTCCAAACTAATTTGGTGCCATATCCGCGAATACATTTTCCCCTGTTAACATACGCGCCAGTTATGTCATCCGAAAAAGTATACCACGATCAAATATCAGTATCTGAAATCACGAGTGATTGCTTTGAACCATCTAACCAAATGGTAAAATGCGATCCTCGACTTGGAAAGTATATGTCATGTTGTATATTGTATCGTGGGGACGTTGTACCTAAAGATGTTAACGAAGCAATAAGTAGTATAAAGTCTAAACGTTCGATCCAGTTCGTCGATTGGTGTCCGACTGGATTTAAAGTGGGAATAAATTACCAACCACCCGTGGTGGTACCAGGAGGTGATTTAGCAAAACTACCAAGAGCTGTATGTATGTTATCAAACACAACTGCCATAGCGGACGCGTGGAGTCGTTTAAATCATAAATTTGATTTGATGTTTGCGAAGAGAGCATTTGTTCACTGGTTTGTAGGAGAAGGAATGGAAGAGGGAGAATTTTCTGAAGCTCGTGAGGATACTGCGGCCTTAGAAAAAGACTACGAGGAGGTAGGTACGGATTCAGACAATGTGGTAGAAGATGAAAAGCTCTGAGTTATATGAATCTGTAAATGATAAAAATGTATTTTTGAGATAAAATTATAAACTTTAACTTTATTTTCAATCTTTTGTAATGTATCATTTGTAGATACGTGTAAAAAATTTCGGAAGAGAACTTCTTGTCGTATTTCTTTTGTACGTATGCAAAAAACTAAATTTGTAAAATCAAAATTTTAGGTGCTATCGGGTGCTATTATAATATAAAGTGTTTCGTGTTTACTATAGAAACCTTATCTTCACAATATAAAATCAGATCCCGTTCCACCACCAAACGAGTGGAAAACTAAAAAACTTGATCATTCCACAAATAAATCTAGAAATAACTTTCCAATAGTATAATGCCAAGCCCATAGTTACTGCATGCGTCTGATTTATCAGATATAAGTTGCTCAGGATAAAAAGTTAGGGCAATTTGGAATATAAAAAACTATAGGCACTTTTGTCAATTTTCATTATTTTTTAATCGTGTCTAGCGAAAATGAAAAATAAAAATCACAAAAAGTCGATTTTGGCATTTTTCTCGGAAATTTTGAGGTTGTGTACAAAAGTCATAAATATAAAATTGTAGCCTTTTTAAAGATCTACAACTTTTATACAGGACCATTTTTCCCAAAGACCTCTGGTTTTGCCGAAAATGTCTGAAAACTCCCAACTTAACTTTTGATCCGGATTATGTTTTTTACTTTCCTTGCATGTCCCTCTACCATTATCAACGAAAAAAGTCTGGTTAATCATTTTCTTACCATTTTTTACAATCGGCCTGGCCTAATTAGCGATTAATTAAATTATTAAATAATTATTTCAAAATTAGCAGGTTTTCCTTTTTTAAGTAATCAGTTTCAATGAGATAATGTAGAGACTGAATTGTGGCACCGTGACAGTTATTTCTGAAGTTGTATTTTCAAATATAATGGAACGAGTGAAATCGTAATTATCGATAATCACTAGTTGAACCACGAAGCATGTTGTCAAACTTTAATTCCAGGAGTCCAAAGACTCGTCACCTAATCACGATTTCAAAGTGGTATTAACAAATTATATTTGAGTATTCGCAGCGGATGAGCATTCTTGCCAATGTAGGAGTGCACATTCTGCTCGGTACCTGAGCAAAACAAGGCAAACGCATGCTCATTCGGGGCAAATGTTCAAGTGAATACGCGATTTTATGGGAATCGAGTCTAATTATAAAATGTTAAGGACCTAGTCGTTATGATTACAATTTTTATTAATCAGTTGTTAGGATAGCCTAGTAATATTATTATGAGTTATTACGCGTGATTCAAAAAATGTTTCATCAAAGTGGATTGTAAAAAAATTCACGTACGTCTACTCTAAATGCATAAAACTGGATGTGTTAGACCTACCAAAGTACTATTGAACTATTAAAGTCATCTGAATTATTAATTAAAAAAAAATTGAAATAAAATCTGTCAGAATTGACAAATGTACTAGCTAAGCTAAGATACACCTTTTATATCTTGCTTTGTCGTTCATGGCAAAATTTGATGAACATTTTTTTGAATCGCTCGTTATGATCACACAAGTTTATTTGCAACTTTCAAATGTTCGAGTTGCCTAGCTTAGATATAAACAAAAACCAAACCTTAATAAACAGATACCACAATAAAAATATTTTGATTGAATTAAAATTATTGATTCGTAAAATGGTAAGTTCATTAAAATCATTCCTACACCACAATTAATTTGGAACTTTCATTCAAGCGCGAAGTAATTTCTATACATCTGGGGCAAGCCGGAGTTCAAATAGGAAACGCTTGCTGGGAACTGTACTGTTTGGAGCACGGTATTCAACCAGATGGTATAATGCCTTCCGATAAAAGGGTAGGACGATGCGACGATAGTTTCAATACGTTCTTTAACGAAACCGGTGCCGGAAAACATGTACCAAGAGCTGTAATGTGCGATTTGGAGCCAACCGTCATTGATGAGATACGCACAGGAACGTATCGTCAACTTTTCCATCCGGAACAATTGATTACTGGCAAAGAGGACGCTGCTAATAATTACGCACGAGGGCATTACACCGTGGGTAAAGAAGTTATAGATTTAGTACTAGACAGAATAAGAAAGTTAGCTGATCAATGCACCGGAATGCAAGGCTTTTTGATATTTCATTCGTTTGGTGGCGGAACCGGTTCAGGTTTTACGTCATTGCTTATGGAACGTTTGTCCGTCGATTACGGTAAAAAATCTAAGCTACAATTTTCTGTGTCACCTGCACCACAAATATCAACGGCTGTCGTTGAGCCGTACAATGCTGTTTTAAGTACTCACACCACACTAGAACATTCCGATTGTTCTTTTATGGTTGATAATGAAGCAATTTATGACGTCTGTAGACGCAATCTGGATATTGAACGTCCTACTTACACAAATTTAAACAGATTGCTTGGGCAGATTGTAAGTTCAATTACAGCTTCTCTTCGGTTTGATGGTGCTTTAAATGTAGATTTGACGGAATTCCAGACTAATTTAGTACCGTACGCTCGTATTCACTTTCCATTAGTTACTTACGCTCCAGTAATATCCGCAGAAAAAGCTTATCACGAACAACTAACTGTAGCCGATTTAACAAATGCTTGTTTCGAGCCCGCCAATCAAATGGTGAAGTGTGATCCAAGACATGGAAAGTATATGGCTTGTTGTCTACTGTTCAGAGGAGACGTGATTCCAAAAGATGTAAACGCTGCAATCGGTTCCATCAAAACTAAGCGTACTATACAATTTGTAGACTGGTGTCCAACAGGGTTTAAAGTAGGGATCAACTACCAACCACCTACTGTTGTACCCGGCGGCGACTTAGCCAAGGTTCAAAGAGCCGTTTGCATGTTATCAAATACAACCGCAATTGCAGAAGCTTGGGCACGTCTTGATCATAAATTCGATTTAATGTACGCCAAGCGAGCTTTCGTTCATTGGTATGTGGGTGAGGGAATGGAAGAAGGAGAGTTTTCGGAAGCTCGCGAAGATACCGCGTCTTTAGAAAAAGATTATGAGGAAGTGGGTATGGATTCTAGTCCAGGCGAATGTGAAGATTATTGATAATTTTAATAGTTAATAATAGTTGTCTATACGTTCTAGCTTGTCAGTTGTTAGATTAACTTTACTTAATTAAACATTCTATATTTATGCTTTCAATGTTTGTTCAAAAAAATGCGTTTTCACCTTTCGCGGATTACGCAGCGAAAATTTCAAATTCTATTTAGTTTCGAGAAAAAAGTTCTAATCAAAAGTTGTTCAGCATCCAATTTCCCATAAAATTATGATATAAGAGTTTTCAATATTTTTTATTTAAATTGGAATAGTAGTCAGAGTCATTCAGACCCAACTCATTGTGAAACATTTTGGCAGTACCTATTGGAAAATGTATGTTTACAATTTATGGATACTGCTAGTTCATGGTTATAAAATCATTAAAAAATAACCTTTTGAATGTTTTAATATTATGCTATGTTGGTTTGTGATAATGGGATTGAAGTGTTTAAAGGTTTTTGTAAGGCCAAAGTTATTCAATTGCACTATTCCTTTTAATACAGAAATGGAATAGCTCAAATGAATACGACTTCAAAACTATCAGTATATTAGGTTATTTAGTTAAACCTTATAATCTTTGCTATTGCTCTTCACTTGTTCATAGGATTCACTCTACGAATTAAATGTAGAGTCTTTGGATTGTCTTACCACTCGTACCAAATACAGCTCGTGGCGTAAATCTTTTGGTAATTTTTGTCAGTCAGATTGAATCGTAGCTGTTGCTTTTGGAAGGGTAAAAAAATTCTACTTGTTGATATTCACAGAACCAAATGTGTCGATGAAGGAATCAAAAATGAGAATAGCGAAGGAAATGAAACAGAAGAGATACAAAATCTTTTATCTCGACTTGTATTTTCTGCTGTAAAATTCTTTTCTAAAGTAACACATGTTAATAGTGTATCCTTTTTAAAAGAGTGTTAAACGATTTGAACAAGGGTAGGTTTTTTGTCAGAATTCGAAACAAGAATGTGTCACTGTACATTTCAGAAAAGTGTGTGAGGTGAAAGTTTCTACTTCATGCAAATAATAATTCTGTGAAAATGATTATTTTGCTCGAATATGATATACCAAAACAAAGTCGTTATCTTCGAAAATCGTGCAATTTTTGTTACATTTTTAGTGCATTTATACGGGGGTTTGTACATACTCCAAGTTTCATTAAAATCAGGCCAAGGTTTTTGAGATTAAGTGATTATATGCGCACTGACAACCAATAACAAGAGAGAAAATTATTGTTCCTTAATCAAACACACTGATCCGTCCGAAAAAGTGAGTGAAAAAAGGTGTTAAATTTTCGGTTTTGAAACTGTCGCATAACTTCCCAAATTATTTACTAGATATAGAGTAAAAATTGCTTTCGGCATACATCACAATGTAAGGTTCAAATGCCACAAGTAAAATCAAACCAAAATATGATATTTTTAAAAGTATCATTTGCATTAAACATTAATTAAAAAATCATTAAAAGTGGATAACTTTAACCTACATTATTTGGGTTAAAAGTACAAAAATAATAAATGTATTACTAAGTAAATGCCAACAGTTAACTGTAAAGACTAGTGTGCGTTAAAGTGCACGGCGCCATCTAAGCGATAGTTTTAATGCTTAAAACAACACGTGAGTCGATAAAGCCAAGATAACTTGTACAGAAGCATACACGCACGAAAGAACACCTGATGCAGCATTTCGCTCTTATTATGAGCTCATCAGAGGTGTATGTTGGCATTTACTTAGTTTATACTATTTACACGTGTCCATTTTAACACGAGATGTCGCAAGACACACATTTTACTTAAATGTATTACTTTCGATATAGGGTATGTTTACACCGACAGTTTAGTACTCGTACCAAGGACTATATGCGAACTTTATTTAAACTAACCGTTTTGTATTTTCAGTGTCAACACACAAGGACTAAATTAGTTCGGTACGTGTCGATCCATAGTACCGAACCAATTTGGTTCGCACCTTCGAACGTGTAAACACGTAGGATCGAACTAAATGGTAGCGGGAAACAAAAGTAGGTTTAAATTTCTCTTGTTGATCGTATATGTGGGGTTGTGGAAGTCCGAGATTAAGTTTATTTAATGTAAAAGGTAGTATAAACCAGTTGGGAATGCGCAAGCTTGCATTGCCGGGATGAACAAAAGAACTGCTTATTTCTAAAGCAAATTTGGAAAAAAAATTTGTTCGAAAAATTTGACTGGACTTGTAAAATTTTTTTCGGGAGCCGATTTGACCACTTTGCCGATGAGATAGACAAAAAATGATCGAAGCAAAAATGTCTTAGATTTTGATGTTCTATAGGAATCCGAAAGAAAATTTTCAAAAATGTCAACAGGAAAAAAGCTACGGACATCCAGACAGACAGACAGACAGACAGACTTTGTGAATTCATAAGATGAACTTTTGTTCATCGAAAATGTATTAAAATTGAAAAATTAAAAAAAAATTAATATTTAAATTTAAAATTAAAAGTGAGGTTAAATACGAACGGGATCACTTGAGATGGTGTAAACAGGATCGAACTAATAAGAGAACTAATCCTACTCCTTTAGTTCGGTACTAATAAATATACGGTGTAAACAAAGCCATATAAATTTACGTTATTCGACTAAAAGCATCCCTGAAGAACACCATTTTCTTAACACTTTCAGCATACTTATAATGAGTCAAAAATAATATATACATACATCAACAAAACACGATTGTCATAAATATTATATTTATAAATATTACCGCTTATCTACTTTATAAGAGACAATCTTACAAATTGAATCATGGTGAAACATTATTTTTCAAAGAATTGTTTGAGATAATTTCTTAACAGCTAAATCAACGTCATTTGTATTAGTAATTTAATTTGCAATAAAAAATTCATTATATGATCTCCAGCAGCATTAAGTCTTGTATGTTTCTTGGCTATCGTATAAACAAAATAGACGATAAATAGGTACTGCCAACGTACTTCCAAAGAGTTATTACATTAACAAAATAATGAATTCATTTAAGCGCTACTTGAAAATCTTTAAAGTTGAAAGCAAAGCCATGTGTGTTATTTAAAGAATAAAAAGTGTGGTTAAAAATGTAATGCTGTTTTGCAAAGGTTGCAGCTCGTTCGCCACCAGATCAGCGACCTTAGTATGGCGCCTACACAAAATCATCGACCGTTCGTGTCTTACTCATACACTGAAGAATATTATTTTTCAAGTAAATGCATATTTTATTTTTATTCGATTGTATCATAAACAACTCTTTCTCGGTTTGAAAATCCAGACGAAAACTTAATCTTTTCATCAAACATTGTGGTAGCTAGGGCAACGCATTTTTCGTCCTAGACCGAAAAATATTTTTCGGCCGACAAACAATTATTAAAATAACTAAATTTGTTTATTTCTATACTATTTGAAACATTAACTAATTTGTGGCACTAATTTAAATGAAACCTCCTCAGCGATTTCGCGCACATGTGGAGGGGTACACATCAGTAAATCATCAACACTTTCCATTTTAAAAAGATTTTAATTAAATGTGAAATGATTAAACGATACGTTAATAAAACTTGATTCATTTGGAGCGTGATTTAATATTATTCTTGGATCTTTTTTTTTTAATTTTATACAATCGGAAAAAAATAATGTATGCTTTTAATAGCAAATCGTCCGAAATATTTTATTTTTCGTCCTTGTAACATAAAATACTATTTTATATCTTATACGAGAAATATTGGAATAGTAATATAATTTTTATTTATTAATTCTTTGGGTCCTAATGATTCTAATAATTTACTGCTATTATCAAAATAATGTTAAATCAATAAGTGTCCACACATTAAAGTGACAAAAGATAATAAGCGCAAGGCACATTTACAAAGGAAGCGTATAATTAATCAAATTTAAGCGATTTTATAAATATTCTACTTCCATTTAACATTTTATTATATGTGAAACAAAACTAACTAATTGTGTTTTCTGTAGTAGTTTAGCGTTTTTCATGTTGTTCTGTTTTTCTAATAAAGTTTAATGTTTACTCGTATGTTCAGTCGTAATACTTCTTATGAAAACATGGACAGGTTATGGGCCCCGTAGATACGGTATTTGAGTATCATATGCTCTTTGATATTGCATTGGTGTTTTTGCGGCTAAGGTATATGTACAGGGTATAACACGAAGAGTTTTGATTAGAAGTTATGAAAGACAGAATTTTATTATTAGAGTTTTGCACCAGTAGTGGTTTCCGAGAACGTTAAGTTCAAATATAATGATATCATGAATGAGGCACTTCCGGTTATACCGGATACTAGTATTTTTTATTTCATTTTAGAATTTTGCGGTAAATTTTAGATTCTATAGCAAAATTAACCATTTTAAAAATAATTTTATATTAAATTTTATCTAAATTCCGAGTTCTCAAGAAATAACGATATTTCTATTATCAATAAAGTTACTGATTTGAAACTGTAACCAGTACACAACCAGACCTTGCAAATGAATCCTTAACGTTAACTTAATCGATAACTGCTACAGGGTGTCTAAACTCAAACACCAACATGCCTAACTAAAATCACTTATAAGTTGCTTATTTTAAATGGAACACCCTGTATTTTAAGATGTTTTCTGATGTATTTGCTATACCTAAATGTCATCGTTTTTGGAATATTAAGTATTTGTGTAATTATTGTTTTACTGCAAAAAATTAAACTAAGTAGGCGGGTTTGTTTATTTTCATTCCTATTGTTCTTTGAGAATTTTTTTTTGGCAATATTTATGTAAATAAACAGCTATGGCAATTATAAACAGTAGATAGTTATACACATTGTAAGTAAGGCATTAAGTTGTTGAAGTAGTGCAACAAAAAATAATATAACGTAAACCGAAACGTGGCGTTTCAACAACGTCATTTTTTACTTACAATAAGCATAACTATTCACTGTTTATAATTACCAAATTTCAATACCATAGTTCAGATAGTTTTTGAGATATAAACTCGCCAAAACCTCATGAGACACACTATATGTAACACATAACGACATATTGACTTTTCTTCTTACGTTTTTATTTTATGAACAAAATAAACGTATGTCATGAGCAATATATTACAACGAATAATTGATTTCGGTGCGATCGTCGAATTTTCTGATTAGTTGATGGAACTATTACTTTAATGCGGAAAGTATTATATATCGATTTTTTAGAACGTTATCTTCTAAACTGGTGGTTCAGATCGAAGCTTTAATTAAATTTCTGGAAAATCGGTTGATGTTATATAAATAACGAGATGATTTAACGATTTTTCCATGTAATCTGCTACGCTATTTGGTCTGAATCCAACAGTTTTTCCTTGGGATATTTATCTTTCAAGGTGCCAGACCAATACATCATACCCTTTTTCTGAAATATAATTATCTGCACAGCCAATCATAATGAAGTCCACAACGATTGCATACAACTCGCAATCCATCTGGTTACAATAATTGCTGTGACTGAAAATTGGGTGTTACGATACATCTGAGGACGTAAAGCATCAACTTTCTTGTCTGTCCCTGCTTCAAGGAGCCCCATTATTAACTGCGGGAACCTTTCGACTTCGTCGTATTATCACCTGGTGGAGCAAACTTCAGGAATTATTACACTACACGTAGCTAAGTTAAATATATGTTTTATATTTATTCTTTTGAGTCCGAAACTAGTTTGCATGCAAAATATAACGGCCTTAAGATTTGTTTTTCAACCTATGTTAGTACTCGGTGGTACGTTCAGTATTACGTCTAATTTGATCAGCTCTTTGAGGGTTCCTTAACGTAGAAATTTGAGTATATGGACGCGAATTCTGAACTTCTCATCCCGCTGTAATTTGTAGGGATTAGATTTAACATAATTTGTCGTGTTGTATACTCGACATATTAACGGCCCAGTGTGACTTAAATTCTGCACCTATGTAAACGAAGTGTTTCTTATAATTATTGCTCGATTAAGTATTGACACTACAGATTGATACGTAGTGATTTATGTATTTATGGCGAGGCGCTTGTATGCGTGATGATTTGGACAGTCTCTCTCTCTTTGTTATATTTGTTTTTTTGTGTTGTGGTAACTCGGTTGTCTCGTTAATGGTTCGCTATCTACGATTTGATTCGTTCTGAAATCTGTATCACGTTTACTAAACATTAAAACCAAAGATATCATGTTTGTCGGTTTTATTTATTTTATACTCAATAGTAGGTGCCTTGATAGAACAGCGGTCTACTTTTTTCTTCCTTGATCCGTTGTGTACATTAGTTTTCTCAGCCTCCTAAGATTAATTGTACCAATCGAAAGTATCTCTTTAGATATTGAATAATAAATAACTAATTTATTAGTAACTTTAGTGCTATACTTCTGTTATAGTTTTTTAAAGAGAATTTATTAAAGAATCACTTTAACCTAAAAATACTACATGATTAATTTAAAAAAATAAAGTTGATATCATTTCCGCTTAAACCGGAAGTCAGCCATTTTGTGCAAAGTTTGGAAAACAATCATCTTGTATACTTGTAAAACTTTACTTAATAAACTTTTTGTCTATCATGGATAACAAAAAGTAAATCAAGTGGCCCTGAATTTACAATCAACCTGTATAAACTATTTTGGAATATGGGGGGTTTTTAAAGGTTGAAAATTTAAACATCAATTATCATATTTGAAAGTATTTACAATAAATAAATGAACAATAAATTATTTAATAAAAAATACACTAAACTAATCAGAAAAGTAAACATTTACAAATGTTATATATATTATATGTTATAAAATAAACTTCGTCTAAAATACCACCATCTAGGAGGGTGCTCATGATACAGGCAGCATTGCCACGCTGAATAGCAATACTTATCCGTTGACTAAATTATGAGATGACTCGGAAAGTGGTCCCAGTGTCTCGACGGAAAAAGGAATGAAAACGTAATCTTCAACCAGTTAAATGAACATGATTTGAATCCAGGAAATGATTGAATTGATTAGTTTTCTAAAAACGGAGTGGTTTTCACCATTTAAAAACAAAAAGCTCACATGCGCATAATTAACTTTTAAAATGAGTGATAAGGTTAATCCTAAAAATTTAGAAAAATCAATGCAGTTATAAAGAATTTCGAGATATTATCTTTAATCATCAGTACCTGGAGTGCAGTAATTTCAAAAAAAAAAAAATTATCTGCCCGTACCAACCAGAACCAGTTCTGATTTCATAAGTAAGTGTGTTTGGAAAGGTCAAGGAATTTATAAAAGCACTGCAAAAATATATGAATGCATTTTACACTGTATTCAAAATAATTACGCGTTAAGTTTCTAAAATATTCGAAATAATAACTTCAATGTCCAATGTTCAATACTCTATTGCCTCAGATGTACTTTTTCAGTACATGTTGCTGCTTTCTAAAATGATTTCGTTATTTTTTTTGTATACGTTTTCATGGATTAACAAACAAAACCTTTCACAATAGAAAAAAAACCAATTAAATATAAAATTAATCAAAATTGAACTCATCTTAATAACTATGGATTTTTCTTAATTGATTTTAGAGACCTACCAGTAATATATTTAACGACTGACTATAAATTTATCCTTAATTAATTACATTAAAAATTAAATAAATTTGATAGCAAATCGTTCGAATTTAATAATTAATTTTTTCACGAACCTGTTCGTTAAAACAAAGCTTGTAACACTTTACGTGAAGATCACGTTTTTCGAGAAAAGAAATACCTTGACAGATTATAAAATCAGTTAATCATCGATTTCTATTTAATGATATTTGATTGGGTTTAATTAAACATGAATATCGTAATGTTAATAATAAACTTCAAAACGAAAAAGAGATTCGTCATCGTGAGTAGTAAATCTAGTAATATTTTGACGCAATAAGTAGATTGACTCAATTGATGTAAATGTAAAACGTTTACCACAAGCACAAGCTTATATTAAACATTTGTTTGTAGAAAATTATTATAAGCCGGTAACGTTTGCAGTGGAGATTTCGGCATATTTGCCAGCTGTAATTTTAGAAACCATATATTAGATAAAAAGCCTTGATCGAATCTGTCAACGCCAGAAGAGTTTTCTTACTTTTGTACGTATTAGAAATTTTTTTCTACGACAATGACCTACATTAAGCTAATTGCACATCCGACCAATACATTACATCGCGTTGGTTTAAATAAAAGAATGCATTCATATAAACTACGTTAGCAATTCAAAATTCAATTAATCGGAAAATTAAATTTAGATGGACTAGTATATTTAATTAAATAAAAATTTTAGTTGACAATTTAATTCATGTATAAAAATCGCATATGTCGCAGTGTGTCACTTTGACATCGGTAAAAGTTACCTGCAACAATTGCGCTAGTGGTTTTTCACTTACGGCCAGATAGATAACTTTAAATTATGGGTTACTGTCATGGAAATAATTGTTGTCACAATTGTCTTTGGAAATTAACCGAAAGTTAAGGTTAACCAGAGATTGAAAAACAGCCCCTTAATTATCGCGGTCTCCAGTGATATTTAAAGTTGTCAACCTGACAGTTTATTCAAATTAATATTTACATGAATCCAAAATGAATAGTTTGACATTCATGAAATTGTCCTGCCGGATTACACTCGAGGTTTCTATTTTAGCGAGTAAATTTGTGTTGTTTAAATTCTAATTCTGTTTTCTTTAGCAATTTGATTCGATAAACTGTCAACCTAAAAATGCTCCACCGAATGACACATTCGAGAGAATTTTTGACCTCGACCTTGTGTCATTCGGTGTCTCGTTTTTAATAATTGACAGTTTTCTTGTCAAATTCCTAGATTTTCATTAAATAACCCAAATTTATTCGGCAAAATAGAAACCTCTTGTACAATTATAAGTGAAAATAATACCTCGCAATTACCAAGTATTGGTTGAGAGTATTTCTATTCTCTGAAATCCTACTATCAGTTGCAATGTAATATTAGAGAACCCGCTAAAAAGTATGTCAAGTAGCGATTCAACTGCATATACAAATACATAAAGGCAGAAGTGTAAAGCTCTCGATAAAGCTTAAAAACAAAAGGATTTTAGATGGTAGGCCGCCATTAGCTGTAGGTAACTTAATAATGATAATAATAATATGCCTTTATACATAGAAAAAAATTCCGGAAAAAATGCAGGAAAACTGATATGTTTGAAAAGTCGTTATTATCTTATGAAAATTTGCACATATACGTATAATCTAATTATGAACAACTTTTCTCTTAGGCATTTTTCAATATCTTGTCATCTAACCTCACTTTTTACATATTTAAGGGATATTTTTTAAATTTGCCGCCATGATAGTGGTCACATGACATTTGTCATTCAATATGCTGAATTCATTTGCCAAAAGAAATTACAAAAATATTTCCCATTTGATGCAAACTCTTTGCAGGTCACTGTATAATGATGCATTTCTATCACTTATAATATATTACACTATGATTTGTATACTCTAAAAGAGTCCTTCCTGAAGGACTCTGTAAGAGTATTCAAATTATTGAACAAATTTTGGAGGAAACTTACCTGAAATAATATACTATTATATTGTACTCCATAATGTTATGTAAATTTAGATGAAACGTATGTACCTACATGCATGCTTCAATCCATTGAGAAAGAAATTGTGAGAAGGAACGGAGAAGTTTACCGAAGAGAACTACATAAATAAAGACCATAATTGGCAACGTTTATGATAAAATCATAATTCGAATGAATGGTGATTTTTCTTCTGATTCAGAAGTTCAAATTGACATTTCCTTTGCTTGCAATTTATAGACAATAAAGTGTAAGCACGTTAAGACATGTGAAATGTTGTACCGATTTTTTTATATTTGTATATAAAAAAATATATAGAACTGTGCCGTATTATCTTAATTTTTAATAAAATGGTCGGTAGGGTTTGTTTTGTCGAAGATACAAGTTGAGTAGGGAGTCAATCTTTTTGTGGTATCGGCTTGAGTGATGCATGTGATTGTTTAATCTACTACAATGCAGAGTGAATTTGGTATGCATTAGATAGTACGTTTGATACTTTAATATCATTGGCATTGGCAATATGTATTGTGACGTAAGTGCTTCTATAGCAGTATGACTCAGACGCCTCAAATGTGGTTCACTTGTAGGTTTTTCTATTTTGGCTTGCTTACAGAGCTATAAAAGCACCCAAATGAGTTCTTTTATAGAAATTTGAGTTCTTTTATAGAAATAGAACAATTTTAATTCCGAACGGTGGTAACACTGATAACGTCCAAGATGTCATTCATTACCTTCGGTGTGCATTAATTTAAATCGTAATTAATGTTCAGTAGATTTATTTATCTACTTATTTTTATATCCACTCATTTTTTTAATGAAACATGATAAATGTATTAATTAAACTTAAACTACCATATAAACCAAAGTTTAATGTAAATATTGCCACCTTAGCAATTACACTTCAAAAATTCCTAAATTTAAAAACTGCAAAATTTTATTTTAAAATAAATCTGAAAAGCCCAAAATAGAAAAAATAATATAAAGAATTCGTTTCAGAAGGCATTTTATGTCCAGTTTCTCCACTACATCTTAAATCGGCCTTATGTTAAGTAGGTCTTAAAAAATAAGACGGTCTTATTGCAAACTTCAGTTGCACCGCAACTTCTTAAAATGTTCTTAAGTTAAGATCTTGCTAGCAACGCTGTAAAAGCCACGTACAAGCCGGAGCATAGATTGTATTTGACTCATGTTGACTCGACAAGCGACACAATTGAAGCCAATGGCCGCTAATTTCGTTGTTACATACAGCAACTCACAGCAACAAGTTATATTAAATAAACCTTAGTTACGCACGTAAATAAAGCTATCTGATAATATGGATAATAATTTTGACGAAATCGATGCCGTAGATGAAGTAGATCAGGTGGACGAGGTTAATAGAATAATGCAGCTTCCCCGACAAATTTATGTTCGACGAGATTTATTTAATAGCTTTACAGACGAAGTTTCTTTTCTTCCGGTGTATAATTCACTCGTTTTCTATTGTCTTCGGCTTTCGGCATTATTATTTTTTAAAACGTAAAATAAACACAGAAACAATAATTTTATACTAACAGAAACGAAAGCGATCTGAGCTAGACACACCCTAGCGTTCAAAGCATTTGAGGTTAGGTTCAGCGTCTTAAGCAGCCAATATCCGACACTTAAAATGTAAGGCCGCCTTAAGGCGGTAAGTTCAAAATTTGGTGTGGTGCAACACTTTAAGTCGAGCTTTAAGATGTAAGACTATCTTAAGACTTAAGACTCACCTAAGATGTAGTGGAGAAACTGGACATTAGCGACTCGTCTTATAAAATACGTCTTCTGAAACTAGTTCTTTAATATACTATTACGGACCCCTACATGCCTATTTAGTGATAAGAATGGGTGCTGCTGGTTATCGTGCGGCTAGGGAGCCTCCATTCATTTTAGGTGGCACTAACTAGTTGTCGAAGAGATCCATTAAAGGTAACTTATTTGAGAGATAGGGGATAATCAGATGTACATATGCGAATACATTTGACGATGGTTCACCCGGTAAGAATTGTAGTAGTCCCGGTGAGTAATTTATTAGACTTTGGTTAAGTAACGGATCACAAAAAGTAGTTTTTATTGTTACATGCAGCACATATCTAGAAATTAAATTTCAGGTTACTAAAGTTATCGCTCCTTGCTAATTAATTTCACAATAATCTACATCTAAACATTTAATAATTAACATAAAATACCTTGACTGCCCTCGTAAATAAACAAATTTCAAATTAAAGGTGCTAAATGTTTACGATATTTTTCACAACAAAATAAAGAAATCATGAAAACTACGCACTTGTAATCTTATTTAAGTGCTTGTTTACACTTTAGAATAAAATAGAGACTTTTTGTTATTAAAATTCTTGGGAAAAGAGAGAAAGTGCTGCTTGAAGAAATCGTATACTCCGTACAAAATTTCTACAGTAGCTCGATTTATATTGTCAATATACCTATATGTGCGCAGAGGTATGCGCGGAAACATTTTTCGTGAATTAACAATCAAAGTGCCGACAGTCGAGTAGAGTTTCTGTATAGTTTATTGTTCTGTGACTGCACAGCACGAGACTGTGATAAGACGTTTTGACCTGCAGATTGTTTTTCGTAAATACTGCGCGAAAACAATTTTATTTGATATGAAGTTACATACAATACCCTCAAGAATACAAGGTTTGAGTAGTATCGTTTACTCACCGTTACAAGCAATTTTATTATTATTTCATACAATCTAAGTCACGATTGCCCGTAGCGATCCACCTTCGAATTTTTCTG